>WSYH01011911.1:0-19858 GCA_036426205.1 Ascaphus truei | reverse complement strand
GTATGACAGTCCATGTGTGTTCATGTATGACTGTCCGTGTGTGTGTTTACGTGCTCCTATGTATGACTGTCCGTGTGTTCCTATGTATGACGGTGCATCTGTCTGTGCGTCTGTGCGCTCTTACGTATGACCGTGTGTGTGTTCCTATGTATGATTTTTTTTTTTAAACAGACTTACCTTGTGGATGGTCTGTGGGGGGCCCGTCCGTCCAGCACTGCAAGTTGGGCCCAGACCCGGCTGCCAGTCCTCTCGCGGCCCCCGGCTCTCCCTCACTGCAAGCCTCTACCCCTCTGTCCCACCCCGGGTCTCCCTCCATGCCTCCAAAGCCTACTTCTGGCGCGCTGACGTCACAGGGGCCCGTCGGCGCGGGACAGTGGTAGAGGCCTGCATCTGAGAGAGCCGGGGCCCGGCCAGGAGAGGACCGGCAGCCGCGCCTGGCCAGAGGTTGGGTCCAAGTTGCACCGCTGGGCCCCGGACACCCCTGCCTTCTGTGTCCCCCCCCCTATCGGCGGCCCTGCAGTGAGACCCTCTCCTCCTGGGATCTGTGAGTGAGGTTCTAAACCCCTCTTATTTATACCCACTAGTGACTTCACCGGGCACTATGCGGGTAGAGACAGGCCGGCATGAAGGCGATGTTGCACAGATCCCCGCGGGTAAAGAGGCCCCGCACTCTCACCCATGTCTACTATTGGCAGCACTATCATATACCCAATATCACAAGCCCGCTGCCTAGGGGTCACCCAACTCCTCCTCACATTCACAGTGCAGCTAAAACCTCTAATTCTCCTCCTCACTTTTAAGGCTTTACACTCTTCTGCTCCTCCTTACATCCCAGCCCCAATTTCGCTATACACCATCCCTACTGTTGAAATCAGGTCAAAGATGTCTTCTCTCCACCCCCTTTTGTATCTAAAGCTCTATCCCGCCTTAAACCTCTCCCTCACTGCCCCCACACCTCTGGAATGCCCTTCCCCTCAATACCCGACTGACACCCTCTATAACCACATTTATGACCCATCTTAAAACACATCTTTTTAACCAAGCATACGGGCAGCTCCATGGCTGATATTTATACACCTCATACAAATTAACCTTGGCCCCTTGCAGACACACTTACCAGAACACCCTCCCACCGTCTTCAAGTCCTTCCTACTTACCACTAAGGCCTCGGCCAAGGTTCCTGCTGGCGTGCTGAGGCGCGCTGAGGCTCAGGGAAAGCGGGTGCTTTCCCTGGCCTTAGACAGCGCGCCGTCCGGGGGCATGTCGGGGACGGGCCAGTGACGTCACCGAGCTGGTTCGCCCTCATTGGGCGAACCGCTCCCGTGACCGGCCCTGCGCTCCGGCAAGCGGGGAAACTTTACATTTTCCTAAGACCTGCGCTTCCGCGCGCTTGCAGAAGCGTAGGCGAGCCCCTACTAAAGCCGCTCTAATTGCGGCTGTAGGGGCTCAGTGCTGAGCGGAAGCGCGCCTCCTCCCGCAAGCACTAAACATGGACGAGGCCTAAGATTGTAAGCTCTTCGGGCAGAAACTCCTTTAATGTTACTTTTCTGTCTCAAGCGGTTTATTCCCATCATTATATATTATGTCACGTGTATTACTCCTGTGAAGCGCTATGTAAATAGCTGCCGCTATATAAAGATATACATACAGGGCTCGGTATTAAGGATGAGCAACCAGGAATCCAGACAGACATCACTCCATGGGTTACTCAGAGATAAAAACAAGGATGAGACACTATCAATAGTGACCACTATCGGACACTAATCCTCCTGAGAATTCTCGTCCAATGGAAATACAGTGAATTCATAAAAGACATTTTCAAGTCAGTTGGCTCAAAGAATTGACATGGTTAAAAGGACAATGATTCTGACGTGGCATCGTGTAGAACGGTATCTGCTCCGAGTTTTATCGTTCAACCGAGTGTTCAGTGTAAACAAATTAGACAAAGTTTCATTGCCCCATTTAACATGGAAACTTTCACATTTCATGGGAAGTCGGCTCAACATAGCAGGTGTGCCGAAAGTTTCACCGCCCCATCAAATCCAGAAAAAAAAAAACACCGATGGCGCTATGTATAAAAAAGGATGAAAGGGAAATGTTTCAACAAAATGTGTGTGGTTTTCAATACTGCGCATTATATAGTGAAAAACAATAAAACCATTCAGCGACATGAAAGAACTGTTAAATTATGCAAACTGGGCGTTGGTGTTCCAGCAATACAGCAACAACAAGCAGTGTACAGAATTTATCAAATGTATCGCTGAAACAATAGGAACCGACTGCCGCTGAAGTTAAAAGTAGTCAGTTCTTTAGTATATTACTTGATGTTCTACTGACAAATCTACAACGGAGTAACTTATGTAACGGTGGTTTCCCTGGGACCTGCCTATCCTGACCCATATGCAAGGAAAGTCCCCAATTACATGGATGTATATGTTGTGGTGCACCTGCTGGCTTACAGGACTCCTGAGTCTCCCGCTGGGTTGGTATGGGGAATATCACCATGACAGGCGTCTGAGGTAGTGTCTCTGAGTCCTACTCACATCTGATGCAGCGCCTCCACCCCATCAGGATCTCTGCGGCCGCAGGGGGATGTATCTGATGGGGAACTCCTCTGTGGTACCTCCTTCTGCAGAATGACTCCACACTCACACAGAAGGGATGTAGTGAGCAAGGGTATCTTTATTGTCATCTTATTAGGCAGACTGCCCCTCATCGCGGTCGTGCTCAGCCGCTCATCCTGTTGGAGTACATCCCTCTCAGAAGGTTCCTCCTCTCTCAATAGAGTTGGCTCACCTCTCCCCTAAGGGAGATCACCATCTATGTCAGGTCCCTGAACACAGTGTGTAGTCAGCTAGCACTTGAACCTGACAGCCTCAAACTGCTGTAGACCTCCTTGTCTCTCCTGGTTAACACACTAACTTTTGGCAGTGCGGTGTCTTATATAGACTCAGAAAACAAACCCACCTCTTGTGTCACTAACAGTGGACTCAGAGCATGTTGTCACTTCCTTTGTTACATATGACACCTCACCAGGGTGTGAAGGCAAACCTCCGTGAATGTGGCTGGCAACCCTGCATACTTACCAGGTTTACTGCCAGCATGAGAAAAGAGCTGTACCCATTTTTACATATGGCTACACTTATAATATACAGTATATGAAATACTGTAAGGCAGCGTTTCCCAAACTTTTTTTTCCGTGACCCGTTTATTTTTGAACTTCTCCTTCGTGACCCACTAAAAATGTTATCGCCTATAGGTAAAATAAAACAGTTATGAATGTCCATACAGATTTCATATATTCTCCCAATCCCCTCTATTCTCTCTCTTCCCCCCCATTCTCTCTCTAACCTGCACAGATGCACACAGTCACGACCTACACAGACACTGACCACGCACAGACACCCACACAGTTAGACCTGAACAGAAACAGCCACTGCTGGCCTGCACAGACACACACACACACACGGCCACTGATTCTCTCTCTGACCTGCACAGACGCACACAGTCACGACCTACACAGACACTGACCACGCACAGACACCCACACAGTTAGACCTGAACAGAAACAGCCACTGCTGGCCTGCACAAACACACACACACACACTGATACATACAGACAGACACACACACACACACACACTCCCCTATACACAGACACACACACACACACACACACACACAGATACAGATACACACACAGATACACACACACACACACACACACACACACACACACAGAGATACAGATACACACACACACACAGATACAGACACACACACACACAGATACACACACATTGGATTACAGAGGCTGCGACGGATGTGAGTGACTGGAGGGGGAGAGAGGAAAGGTCGCGATCTGAGCAGGGGGCCAGCGACCACGCGACCACACAGCCACCACTGCCCATCCCCTGGGCCATCTCCTGCCCCCGCGCCCATCTCCCGCATCAAGGGGACCGGGGGAAGGGAGTGCCAGGACAGGCGGCACAAGTACAACCCCCCCCCCCCGGCGGGTGCACCCCGCTACCACTTCCTACCTACATCAGGGCATCGTGTCCTGTGGGCGGTTGAGCATGTCACTGGTGGGTGGCATGTCCTGTGGGCGGGAGAGCATGGTGTTGGTAGCCTGCACCACTTCAGCACCGTCCCGCACCTCACGTCGGGCCGCCGCAAGGAGAGGGGGAGAGGTGGGGGGGGGGAGAGGGACAGCGCGCTGCCAGCCTCACTGCGACCCGGCAATTTTGATTCCGTGACCCAGTGCCGGGTCGCGACCCACCATTTGGGAAACGCTGCTGTAAGGAGGGCAACGTAAAGGAAACTTTTGCAAGCATAGTTCAATTACAGAATGCTACTGGAGAAAGATATTTTGATTCAGTTCAAGAAGAATGAGTTAAATGTGGACGTCACTGGAGAGACGGAGCACTTGGTAGGATCAGGTACAGGCGGAGCTGCAGGCATGTCAGGCAGTGTTAATGTACTTGCAGCAAAAATGAAGTGAAACATTTGACTTCTGTGCAGCTCATAAATAACAATTTTGTGTGCTGTAATCTGTGAAAGATGCTCCTGACATTTCAAAATTAGACAATATTCTTATTGGGCTTTTTTTTTTTTTTTTTAAATGTTATGGAAGTTCTCCAAAAAGGCGACATGAACTTCAAAATGTTGCTAAATCGTTGTCTGCAAAAAGTTTGATGGGTTGCCAGTAAAACTGGAGCTCTCTAATCAGTTCTTGCCGATTGGTGGTCATGTGTTGTCCATATGAAATCTATTGTAGAATCCCCGAAATACAGTTGAATCTAATCAGTGCAATTTCTGAAGATGCTCAAAAATGTTAAGTTCTTACCAACGGTACATTTCTTACTGGATCTCCTTCCGATTTTGAAAGGTTGTCCCAGTTTTCAGCGACTAAATCTTCTACTAAGCCATGTAAAATTTGCACGTGGAAAATGCATTACATTCTTTGGAGAAATTGGAACACACAGTAGGAGAGGCAGAGAAATCATTTCTTCATAACAAGTCTATGTCTGGAAAATGTAAAAAAGTTGAATTATCTGGAATACCACAGGGAAAGTTGGAGTATCAACAGGACAGAATTAAATGAATTAAAGCAGGTACAAAAAGGCTTAAATGAGTGATTTTGACAACCGTCTGCCTGTTCCATATTCGATGCGGTTTCGTGGCCATCTGGTAGCAATTTAAGTTATGATCGGCGATTCTGAGATTAATAATAATAATTTGTTTGTTCTTGTATAGCGCTGCTAGTTTTATGTAGCACTTTAGAGACATTTTGCAGGCACAGGTCCGTGCCCCGTGGAGCTTATAATCTGTATTTGCTGCCTGAAGCACAGGGAGATAAAGTGACTTGCCCAAGGTCACAAGGAGCCGACACCGGGAATTGAACCAGGTTCCCCTGCTCTAAACTCAGTGCCAGTCACTCACTCACTGAGCAGCTCCTTCCATTACTCACCATTGTCATCATTTGAGATCGAAAGATTCGCTTGAGAAGGTTACAGAAGCTATTCTTAACGAACAGTATAACGTCAAAGTATTATGTAAGCATTTAAAACGAGAGGATATTCTAAAGTTAACAGAATCACACAGAGCAAGGATTTCCGTTAAGTTGATATCTATAATAGCAATCCTTCAAACTGCAATAGCACCATGCAGAAGGGGTTTTAGCGTTATGAATTTAATAAAATCCAATAAAATCGCCCCCCCCTAGCGTTCTAGTTTAGACAACCTCATGACAATATCAATTAATTGACTGAATTGATTTGTCCCAAACAGAATGTGCTACTGATTACTTTTTTTTCTAATCATGTAAATGGCCATGCAAGTAGCAAAAATTAAAAAAATGTATGAGTATTGCAGAAATGTACCAAACTATTAATCAAAAACTAATGTTATTAGTTTTATTCGGAATTTATACCATATGAAAAAAAAACAAAAAAAACACACTTTTTTTTAAATTTTTTATAGGGGGGACGAGTCTTTTTCTTGTCAGGAGTGTAGCGTTTTGCATAATTTGTCAAGCCCTGTATACATACTTGTTACCAATTAAACATGCCATGATCATTAGCACACCGTGGTTCCAGTGGGGACGATCCCTTTGAAAGGTTTCAGAATGGAAACGCGCACATCTCCACCAAGCGCAGAAACGCACGTTACAGGGACTGCGCCTTTTAACCCCAGCGTGAAACCCCAGTTTTATTGTGCAAATGACATTTACTGTAAACACAGACATGCCACAAACATGTTTGTCCAGGAAGAAGCAAGGTCAGACTCACACGACAACATTCCTGGCCGCGTAGCCGTCAGGGTTATACAGCCAAACAGCTCTTCCCCCGACACGGTACAGAACACGGGCTTTCATAGCTCGAGCTGAAGATGATTGAATACGACGAGTCCCATAAACACGGATTCCAGAAAGAACTGCAACACAACGCCAAATAACCCAGCAACGCAACGCCAAATAACCCAGCAACGCAACGCCAAATAACCCAGCAACGCAACGCCAAATAACCCAGCAACACAACGCCAAATAACCCAGCAACACAACACCAAATAACCCAGCAACACAACGCCAAATACCCCAACACCAACACCCAAATCACCCACAACACCAGCAAACCCCGCACAAAACACCAAATAACCCAGCAACACCACCACCATATACCCAGTCACGCAACACATATAACGCAATGCATATAACCCGCAAACGCAACGCCATATAACCCAGCAACACCAAATAACCCAGCAACACAACGCCAAATAACCCAGCAATGCAAAATAATCTAGCAACAGAACGCCAAATAATCCAGCAACGCAACACCAAATAACCCAGCAACACACCACCATATAACCCAGCAACGCAACACCATATAACGCAATGCCATATAACCCAGCAACGCAACGCCATATAACCCAGCAACACCAAATAACCCAGCAACACAACGCCAAATAACCCAGCAATGCAAAATAATCTAGCAACAGAACGCCAAATAATCCAGCAACGCAACACCAAATAACCCAGCAACGCAACAACACCAAATAACCCAGCAACGCAACACCAAATAACCCAGCAACACAACGCCAAATAACCCAGCAACGCAACACCATATAACGCAACGCCATATAACCCAGCAACGCAACGCCATATAACCCAGCAACACAACGCCAAATAACCCAGCAATGCAAAATAATCCAGAAACACAACACCATATAATCTAGCAACACAACGCCAAATAACCCAGCAACGCAACACCAAATAACCCAGCAACACAACGCCAAATAACCCAGCAACACACGCCAAATAACCCAGCAACACACGCCAAATAACCCAGCAACACAACACCATATAACCCAGTGTAGCCCTGGTAAGAAATTGGGCTACATGTCTTTCCTCCTACTGGTATAAGCCCTGTTAAGGGCAGGCTATCATGGGTTTTCCCCACATCAAGCCCTGCTGAGTGGTGGAAGTAGGTCACCTGACCCTGTGTGGAAGGCATAGACACAGGGGCGGTACCTGCTGATGTCACGAAGGGGAGAGCTGTCTCAATTTAGTGTACCTGTTCCTGTCAGTGACAGTAGTTGAGTCCTGGGTTCAGTCCTGAGGAGTTAGTGTTGGAGTGTCTGACTGGACAGTCAGAGTATGTGAGCTAGCTAGGTTCCTGAGTAGGGCCTAGTGAGCTATAGGTGGACCAATTCCTCTCACCCTGGTTAGGGGGTGAGGGAAGAGCTAGCCCCACCCTGAGTGCCCATGGCTTGGGGTGGAGGCAGGGAGAAGAGATACCATCCTGAGGGAGAGCAGTCTGGAGGAGGGGAACAAGCTGTACCTGACTGTCTGTGATCCTGCTGCCATTCCTGCACTGAATAAAGAGCTGCTGCTGATTTTACATAAAGATTGTCTGAGTCTTGAATCTCTCGTCCCTGAGAGGGGGACTCTGTAAGGGTTCCGCCCCATATCCCTGGGGCTTAACCGAGATGGAGGCGTTGCACCACTGAGTAAAGAACGGAGGCATTCACCCCAGAAACCTGGTCCTGTCACCCCCATACCATCGCGGGAGACTCAGGCCCTTCTGTTACCTACAGGAATGCACCACCCACAGACACGTAGCCAGACCCTAGTACAGAGATGGGGGCCCAATCTGCGATTGGCCCCGGGACGAGGGGCTACACCAGCAACACCAAATAACCCAGCAACACAACGCCAAATAACCCAGCACCATATAACCCAGCAACACAACGCCAAATAACCCATTTGAATCGGAGCAACCAAAGGGAAAGAAGAAAAAAAGAACACTTGGAAAAATGGAAGCGAATTGGAATTCTACAGATTTAAAGATGACACATTAAATTCCCAGGTAACAGGCGTTTCTGTAGCATTCTCAGTTTTTCTGTATTGGCCGGGGGGATCGGGGGGAAATGACTTGACCCTTTCATGGTCAGTGGCCAGGTCCTGCTTTAAAAAAAAAAAAAATCCCTCTATTTACATATTTTATCATGCGCACAAGGAATTAGGCTTCTCTGGGGGGGGGGGGGGGGGGAGATTAAGGGGAGAGAACAAACAGATTTGTGCTGTTCCAGGTTAAGGCCATGCCCCCGCTGCCTACACGAGAGCCCTCCCCGCAATGGCGCCGGGCCCGCTATGAGGGGGGGCTGCAGCGCTCGCGCGAGAGCTACTCCTGCTCTCAATAGAATTGAGAGCAGGAACTCGCGTCGAGCGATTAGGCACGCCCCCCGGCGGTTCAGCCAATGAGGGCGAACCTGCCGGGTGACGTCATGGCCGCGCCCCTGTCACTCCTCCGCCACGCCCCCCCCCCCGGTCTCTCCTCCTGCAGTGAGCTGCAGACCAGGGAATCGGCTGAACGCGCCGCCAAAAGCGCGGGCGCGCGTTACAGCGTCGTGACCGGGGCCTTAGCCTAAGGCTGAGGCCTGCGCTGAGGCCAGGTCTGCAGTGAGCAGCAGGGGGAAAGACAGGGGGGGGGGGTCGAACTTCTCACAGAAAGGGTACGCGAGGACTGTTTTACGGTTAATAGTTTACATGGTAATATAAAGAGAGACCGGTTAAGACCGGGAAGGTATGGGAGACGCATAATCCACACACACAGGAATCTGAAAAGGCCGCTCGTTCAGGCCCGTCTCTTGTACCGTCGTTGAGCTACATTTCGGTTCTCACAATGCCAACCTGAACAAGGGAGACGTGCCGACTGGGTCTCCCAATCTGCACAGGACCAGCAGACCAGTATGCAAAGGGGGTCAACGCCCAATCGGCTTGGATTAAGCCTCTCCATCCAGCAATTGTTACTGCCCTGTGCTGCCAGAGTGGGACTCCAAACCCCAAAACGCAAGACCCGCTGCCTCCACCCAAGAGACCCCCTCTCCTTAACACATGCTGTATCTGCAAAATACGTCCGCCTTTGGGGCAGGCGCCTTCTCTCCCCCATTGTGGCAACGTACGCCTATATACCTTTGTCCTCCCACATTGTGCTGTGCTGCAGAATGATAATGCCACACAAAAGATCATTTATTGGTATTTATTTTTTTATTATTAACTTGCAAAAGAACAAAAAAACATTAGAAAGATGCACAAAAATATATTAACTTTGTTTTACAATAGCAGGTTACATTTCTTCACAATACTGTATTACGTATAAACACTGGTCACTCTGTCTCCAAAATAGTGGATGAAAATATCCGGGTGACTTTTGTAAAACTGACCCAGCAAACGCCTCTTCTCTTTGGCCGAAAGCTTGGAGTTCTCGTGGATGGATTTGAGCAAAGCCCAGAGTTCAGTCTTCGTGGTGTCCTGCGCGGCCGAATTATAATCACTTACGTCCAGTCTCTGGCAGAACGCGTGACCTGGGGGCAGACGAGACAACACATCTTGGATACATGTACAAGAGCAGCGAACACACACGTCACACTTTCCTAAAGTGAACCGAGCACAGTTTGAATAAGCGAGTCCCCGCAGCACACAAGCCGCTGTGACACCAATAGTGGTCAAACGCGAAGCAATTTAATGTAAAGAGAGCAAACACGTCTCAAACAAAGCATAGTGCACAGGGCACTGTCAGGATGCAGCTACCCAGACAGATACTCCCCCAGAGAGGGGTAAACCCAGGAGGAAGGGGGACAAGGAGAAAAAAAAAACCCCAAAACCACACACTACAAATATCATAATAAAGTGCAAAAAAAGGTGCCACACACTGCCAGAAAGGCAACAAAAATAGGAACACAATCCAAGAATCGAGTGGGTGGGGGCTGTGTCTTGGGCAACTTGGCCCGTTCCCACATAAGTGGTACTTCCCTTCAGAAGGAAAGAAGGAGCCCGGTAGCTACAATGGAACCCGTGCGTACTTCGTGTAGGAAGGTGATGTAGGAAAGATCTTTAGATTGTATCTGCTGCTCTGCAACTCATCACCCCACCATCCAGCATGCAAGGGGAGGGTGTAACATCACCCCACCATCCAGCATGCAAGAGGAGTGTGTAACATCACATCACCCAGCATGCAAGAGGAGTGTGTAACATCACCCCACCATCCAGCATGCAAGGGGAGGGTGTAACATCACATCACCGACCCAGCATGCAAGAGGAGTGTGTAACTCACAATCACCCACCATCCGCATGCAATGGGGGTGTAACATCACATCACACCCAGCATGCAAGAGAGTGTGGTAACATCACCCCCACCATCCAGCATGCAAGGGGAGGGTGTAACATCACATCACCCAGCATGCAAGAGGAGTGTGTAACATCACCCCACCATCCAGCATGCAAGGGGAGGGTGTAACATCACATCACCCAGCATGCAAGAGGAGTGTGTAACATCACACACACACAACACACACAACACACACAACACACACACAGCACGGGCACGTGTTCTGTGACCCATGAAAGAAGTGTCACAATGTAACACGTGCAGACACCCTCCCTCCCGTACCTGGGGGTCTCGTCGCCGGGCTGTAGGTCGCGCACAGATTTAAGGACAGGGCTTTCTCCCGCACTGTGGCCATCGCTGCCTCCGTGCAGCTCCCCTCCCGCAGCCAGACTGAGCTCCGCCGGGCGGCGCCGCAGCGCATCTACTGCACCTGGGCGGGCAATGTGACGTCACAATGTCAATAGAACCCCGGGCTCCTCACACGTGTCCGGAGGGAACGCTCCAAAACTTCGCTGTGTGAGACACGTGGTCAGAACCTCCCTGCCCGGGGGCGGTGTGTGTGTGTGTGTGTGATGATGCTGTTGTGTGCTGTGTGGGTAAGGGTGTGTTGTGTGTGGATGTGTGTTTGTGTGTGGGGTGGGTGTGTGTGTGTGTGTGGGTGTGGTTTGTGTGGGTGGTTCTCTCTCTCGTTTCTGTGTCTATGTGTGTAATAGATGCTCTATAATAGTGTGTGTTTTTATGTTGTGTTTGTATCTCTCAAGTGTTTCTCTCTTTCTATATCGTGTGATGTGTGGGTGTGTCTCTGTTGTTTCTTCTCTGCATGGGTGTGTTCTCTGTGTTGTATATTATATGTATCTCTATTCTGTGTGTGGTATCTCTCACGTGGGTTTCTCTCTTTGTGTGGTGTGTGTGTGTGGGTTGTGTGGTGTCTATCTCTGTGTGTATCTCTAACGTGTGTACCTTCTTGTCTATGATGTGTTCTGGTGTTGTGTGTGTGTGTGTGTGTGTGTATGTCTCTATTCTCTCTGTGTGATCTCTCACTGTGTTTCCTCTCTTTGTCTCTGTATATGGGTTTGTGGTGTGTGTGGTATATTGTATCTCTTTCTTCTTGTGTGTATTGCACTGTGTTTTCTATTTAGTTCTGTGTGTGTGTGTGTGTGTGGGTTTCGTCTCTCATATTGTGTTTCTTGTTGTGTGGTTGGTGTTCCTCTCTATTGTGGTAGTTGCTGTGGTTGTGTGTGCTGTGTGTTGTGTGGGTGTGTGTGTGTGTGGTGTGTGTGTGTGTGTATAGTCTCTGTGTGTTTTCTCTTCTGTGGTCTGGTTAAATTGGAAAAGATAACACAGAAAATGGCATAAGATGTCACCCAACTAAATGGACACAGACAAGTCCTAAGATTAGATTGGTTAGCCGAATTTACCGGGTTTTAGGGTTAGGGGGAGGCTTTCGCTGGATGTGATAGTGTGGGCATTAAGTAACCATGCTAATGTATTGATTACAATAACATGGAAGTGGTCTCAGGAAGGGGTTATTCACACGAGTCCTGTTGCCAGTAGGGGCAATGAAACTAACAGGGAGGCACGAGGCAAGAGAGAAAACTTGAGTAGCATAAGAAATGTAGGAAAACAAGAATGCCCCACTACAAAGACAAAATACTATACAGAGCGCACAGCTTGTTGAAAAATAAAATGTCCTAGGCGAAAGCAATGGGTATCTCGGAGGGAAACCGGGTTACTTTCCGCTCTGGGGACCCCCTACTTCCTGATGTACTCCCCTCCCCCACCCTCCACCCGTACCATTATGGTTGTTAGGATTGCAGGTTTGATCCAAGTATTGAGCGTGACTGCTTTTATGTGGACATGTCCAGTAACAAATGAGAGGTGATACTGGGATGTGTATATGACCGGTATTACCTCTCTGGACCATATGACTGGACAGGCTTGTTGGGTAGGATGGGATTTCCCATAGAATGGTGCTGTGTTGGGGGGCTGGGCAGCTCCTCCGTCCTGACATGGTCTGCATTACCCAGCAGCAGCCAATCAGGAAGAAAGGGTCAGTAGCTGGGGGTGGGCCAAGGAGAGAGGAAACAGGCATGGAATGGAATGAGCGTGAGGAATGTGCGTGTGTCTCCGAGTGCTTTGCAACCCTTTCCCGTTAATCCAGGTATTATTTGGAAGGAAAGCCACCTGGCAACCATATCCATAGGTTACATAGTAATTGAGTGAAAAAAGACGTGCGTCCATCAAAGTACAACACATATGCTAAATTTGACAAACGATACTTTATCCTATATTATGACTACTTATTGATCCAGATGGGAAGCAAACAACACCCTCAGTGACATCAGTCCCAATGATATTCAGGTAAGGGGACAATTAAATTCCTTCTGACTCTAGATTGGCAACTCAGATTCTCCCTGGATCAACATCACCCAGTTTACATACTTGGTATATTCGTATAACCTTTCCTTTCTAAAAAAAATGTCAAACCTGTTTTTTTTTTACCAAATCTATTGTATCTGCCATACAGTCTCCAGGGTAATGAATCCACACTGTACTGCCCTTTATGTAAGGAACCCTTCCTTTGTTGCGGCTGAAATCACCTTTACTCCAACCTAGGGATGCCCACGAGTCTTTTGTACTGCCCTTGGGATCAATAGTTCTTTTGAAAGCTCCATCGTCGTCCCAAAAGTTATATATTCTATATAGTGTCCACAATTCCCCTCTTCGACGCTCTCTCTTTCTAATGTAAATACATCTATTAGTGCCTCTCCTCAGTAATTAGATTGCCCCCCCTTTATTAATGGTGGCCTGCTCTCTGTTCATAATGCTTCAGGTCCTTTCATCTCAATGCTACATTTTAAGTATATATCTCTCTCCATGCCGGTGATGCCAATAAGTATTCCTTGTACTGCTGCAGATATTGTAAGCTCGTAAGCACCTAATCCTCATAGTCAACCAAAATAAATCGTAAGTGTAGTAGGTCTCCATACCCTACTTAGGTTATGTTCGTAAAGCTATTTGCTACCCTGCAAGGCCCGATTATCTATCCTCTTGCCCATAGCTTCTCCTTCTCTCATTCCATCTGCCGTACTATTGAGCAGTAATTCTTTATTGCCTTATGATGCTCTTGTGACTTCCATTCGTACAAGGCCCTGTCTACGCTATCTCTCTTGTTTATCATCCGTTCTCCTTCTTCCACATTTACCCAATATATTCTTTTTGTAATCCCTGTTTATTCTTGCTTCCCAAATGCATAACCTACATTAGGTCTGTTCGTTCGCTTTGTGTGTTTGCTTATTACATTTATTTAAACATATTACTCAGTTAAAACTACCTTGCAACGCGTCTCCTATTACCAGCATTGCAACACTTTGGGGCTTTTCTTTCTTTCCTTTCCAATGAGCCCATGTCCCTGTTAACACTTAGACCTATGTATTTCGGCTGAGCCAGTGTTCAGTGTTCCCTTTGCGGGGCACTGTGTTCTGTTCTCTATTATTACACACTAGCTGATATACCGGCGTTGCCGTGATGTAATGTTCTGCCTCCCCCATCCTACCGTCTCAACTGCCCTTCCCCCATTCTACAGCTGTTCAGGTTCCCAACTTCTCTCTGACTCCCTCCCCCCATCCCTTCTGACCCCTCTCTCCCCCCCCCCTTCGGACTAAATCACCCCCTCTCTCCTGACTGAATACCACCCCCGCCTGTCCGCTGTGCGCTGCCATCTTACGGGGGGGCATATGCAGGAGGAATGGTTAGGGGGGTCTTCGGAGGCTGCTGCCCCCCCCCGGGGGGGAGGGAGGAAAGTGAGCGTTGGCGGCTGGCTGGGGCGGAGGGCCGCGCCGCGCTTCATCTGTCCGGGAGCCGTGGGGGGGGGGAGGGAGAGAGAGGGAGTTGGGTGACGTATAAAGCCACCAATCTGATTGGCCAGAGGCTGGAGGACCAATCAGATTCACCGCAGCTAGTACCAACCTTTCGATTTATATATTAAGAAGATTACCTTGACGTTCACAAGGAGTTTGCTGGTTGTGCGTGAAAAAATCACCTTGCTCCTGCTAAATTCATACTACTTTGGGCCGCTGAGAGTCGTGAGGGCCACACCAGGGCCCTCTGTGGGCCCAGATGAGATCCCTGGTGTGTACATTAGGTGACCCTGCATATAAAGTTACCAAAATTCTGTAAGGGTCACAGATTTACAGGACCATGGCACCTAAAATCTGGGGGAAGCAGCCTCACAATATGTTGAATAAAGGGGGATGTATGCGGGGTATCCTTGTGTGAAATTGTTGCATGTCCCACACTTTGTGTAAACTAACTTAACCACCAGACGTTCGCAATGACCTCGAAAAACACTATACCAAAATCCCGATTGATCAGAGAATACAATGGATACTGTCACTGCTGGCAAAGCGCCACCCACCGAATAAACAGCTCTTGGGAAATGTCAAATGGTTAATGCAAGTCAATGAAAATTAGGTGCGTCAGGGTGGCCAGACCATCCTGCCCACATGGCACTGTGGCTGGGGGTGGCAATAGGTACTTCAGCATGTGCTTTGCCAGGTTTCATCCCGCTGGCAGTGAACAGGCCTGGCAGTGGAGCGGGTTAAAGCAGTGCTATCTTGATTGAGTTAGTCCTAGGAGATGGTGGGGGAAAGGAGGGAGAATGCTAATTCTTCCATTTGTAAACTTCATTTGCATACAAACACAAAGAAAGGATTTTCAGCAGATAAAGGACAATTACAGTTAAAACACCAATAACGGAGTCTAACAACACCGCTGCCTTCTGTGTTTGGGGTACGCAGGTGGGAGACATTGATGATATAGATATTTCTATCTGTTTTTGTTATTGCACATGTATGACAAACATAACGGCAAAGGGGATTTAAGTGTTAAAGTGGCCCTTTATGGAACTATGCATAATAAACCAGACCCCACCTGGCAGTTAAAACAGGGACTGTAATAATGGGGCAGGATGGGGTGAGAAGGCGAGAGATGAAAGGGTTTGTCCTTACAGCTTCTCTGCATCAACTCCTCTTTATTAGGAACCAACATCCCGAAGTGGGATTATTCATGGTAACTAAACTATTAGAGTGCCAGATAATAGAAACCCGGGGTCGAGTTAAAGGTGGTTATATGTGTGTGGCCGTTCGAAGGCGGTGCACGTGCCGCATGCTTTTAGGTGTATACTGTGAGCTGTGAAGGGACGGTGTGTGTGTTTATGGGTAGTATATGTAAAATTTATTATTTAAAAAAAAAAAAAAAAAAAAACACGAAAAATGTAAATATTATTACATTTGTGACAGACACAAATATATTCACACACTAACATGTATACATATTATATATATATATTATATATATATAATACACAACATATACATAACATTCAGCGACTGGTAGCGTGCGGTAAGGGCGTAAAGGATGATTTTCCACCGTCTTCCCCGTGTCTGTTGGCCCTGGGCGTGCGAGGGCACGGGATGAGTAGGGCCGGACTAAACTAGCCATCTATAAATGCACGCGCGGCGCGCACGGCGTAGCACGCGGATTGCACTATAGAACAGCCCTAAACTTTTGAGCCGACCTACTTCCAGCAGCAGCGAGACTGTGATAATTGATCATACAAAAACACGATCTAAGAGTTATCCCATGTAATACATACACTTTGGAGACATCTTATTATCATTGCAACTGTTCTTTAGATGTAGGCCAAGCGATTTCCTCACTCACTCCCCACTCACTCACTCCCTCACTGCAAACCCCGCTATATCTGTTAGCTGGAAGTTACGCATAAGGCTTGCCCCGCGGCTAATACAGCGTCAGCTGTGGCGGAGCTGCGCGCATGAGAGCCTCCCCGCAATGGCGCCCGGGCCTGCTGCGAGGGGGGGCGGCCAGCGCTCGCGCGAGAGCTACCTGCTCTCAATAGAATTGAGAGCAGGACTCGGTCGAGCGATAAGGTACGCCCCCCGGCGGGTTCAGCCAATGAGGGCGAAACTGCGGGGTGATGTTCATGGGCCGCACCCCGTCACTCCTCCGCCCACGCCCCCCCCCCCCCCGGTCTCTCCTCTGCAGTGAGCTGCAGAACGGGGAATCGGGATGAACCGCGCCGCCAAAAGCGCAGGCGCGCGTTTTACAGCGGAGAGACCGGGGCTAGCCTAACACTGCATAGACTCAATCTGCAGCTGGGAAAACAAATTCAAGAGTGTGCTTGAAAGTGGAACATGCATACAGGTGTGGTTTACCAGAAACATGTGCAATCCGGTTGCAATTTCCCATGAGAATTATATTCTTTTAATATATTTTAATAACATAAAAGTGAAAAAAAGTAATAGGCTGTTTTGAGGTCAGGTAGGAAAGAAACGTGTGTACAGTCGTTTGTACTTGTAAAAGATCTGAAATGTAAGAAAAGATATACATATTTTGTAGAATAAATTGTATAATTGGAAAAAAAGAAACAATGCCTGTTGCTACAAAGTCAGGTGTTTTACATACCCCGCGGCGTCACGCAGGCGCTGGAGTGGGATTTAGGGCTGCCCACGCCTATAGGTATGTGGATTATATGAATATGTATAAAGTTTATAAACAAACGATCCCCATTGAGTGATCCGGCGGCAGTGACGCAGCCCACGATCATCACACAACCCTTTGACATTTATTCTAATTTAGCAAAGTACCAATACGTTACATGTCACTGAATAACCTAACCCTGAGACGGAAAAAAGCTGATCCTGGCCTTTTGTTCATACTATTCATTATGCGAGGCCCTTCTGTAAGAAATACTTATTTACCATCCCTGTGAACATGCCAGTTTATATGAATAAAAAGCATAGTTTAGATAGGATCATATCTATCATATCTAACTGATATATTTTATGAAAGCACTGTATGTCTGCTGGCTGTGTGTCCTAGCGGCAATCTCATTGGTCCCATTGGCCCTCCCACCCCCGCACACTCTTCATTGGACGAGGCGGAAGTGACGGGCCAAAGGACACCACACACACACCAGACACACATAGACACCTCTCTCTCTCTGTCCTCCCCCCCATGCAAAACTCACCTCCTCCTCCATCACCTCCCTCCACACCATCCGCTCCACTCACCTCCCTCCACCTCCCGCTCACTCACCTCCTCATAATCGCTCCCTCACGCTCAACTCCCTCCCCGGCGCGGGGACAGGCAGGGGGCAGGGCAGCCTGCGCTGCCCCCTACCTCCGCCACTCACCCCCGCGGGGGACAGGCAAGTGGGCAGGGCAGCCTGCCGCTGATCCTTACCTCCGTCCCTCCACTCACCTCCCGCTCCACTCACCTCCCCGGCGGGGGGGGACAGGCAGTGGGCGGGCAGCCTGCCGCTGCCTCCACTCACCTCCCGCTCCCTCCACTCACCTCCCGCTCCCACTCACCTCCCCGGCGCGGGGACAGGCAGTGGGCAGGCCCCCACTGCCTCCACTCCCTCCCGCTCCCTCCACTCACCTCCCGCTCCCTCACTCACCTCCCCCGCTCACCTCCCTGGCGCGGGGACAGGCATTGGCCAGGGCAGCCTAACGTGCCACGCGGGCACCTAAGATGGGGCGGACGGAAGGACCCCTTCCCCCTCGCGCGGACTAAACAACATGCGGCGCCAGGGAGGTGGTGAGTGTGGTGTGAGGGGTGTCACATAGCGTGACAGGTGTGTGTGGTGTGTGGTGTGGGACACTGTGTGTGTGTGTCTGTGTGCGTGTGTGTGTTACTGTGTCTCAGACACGTAGAGTGGGGACGGAGCTACACATGGGGGGGGGTGCGGGGGGGTCAGGAGCGGAGAAAGATAAAGGGGGTAGTGGAGAGGAGGGGGACCCGTCAATTTTAAAGCAAAACCAACCCCCTCTTCAACTGCCCCCCCCCTCCTGTCCACTGTGTCCCCCCCCCCTCCTGTCCCCAACTGGTGTCCCCCCCCCTCTGTCCACTGTCACCCCACTCCTGTCCACTCTCCCCCCTCCTGTCCAATGTCACCCCCCCTCCCCTATCCACTGTCACCCCCTCCCTCCTACTGTCCACATGACACCCCCCTCTCCTGTTTCATGTCACCCCCCTCATCCTTCCACCTCCCCCCCCCCAACCTCCTGCCACTCTCCCCCCTCATGTCCACTCTTCCCCCCCTCCCACCCCTCCGTCCACGTCCTTTCCACTGTCCCCCCCCTGTTCCATCTCCCCCCCCTCTGTCCATTCTACCCCCCTCACATCCCTCCTGGTCCCACGGCCTTTCCCACTGCCCCCCCCCCCCCACCCGAACCACTGTCCCTTTCCAATTCCACCCCCCACCCACCTAACCCGACCACTGTCCCCCCCTCCCCCGGCCACGTTCCCCCCCTCCTGTACACTGGGGTACCACCTCAGTCCCACGTCCCACCCCCTCCTGGCCACTGTCCCCCCCTCCATCCACTGTTCACCCCCCCCTCCATCCACCCCCACTGTCCCCCACACCCTCCTATCCACTGTCTACCACCCATCCCCTTGTCAATGTCCCACCCCTCCTGTCACTGTCACCCCCTCCCCTCCTTTCCCCCCTCGCCCCACCCCCTGTTATAGAGCAAATGGAAACTCACGGGCAACGCTGGATCTCTCAGCTAGTTGCATATAAAACACTGGGCTAAAAGTAAATTCCTAGGAACACACTTGTAATAAGTTATTTAGCCCATGTCATATGGACGCAAATAAATACTTTGTGTAATTATCACCCATACTACATGTATTTAACCCCAGTTTATCATATGTGGGAAACACAGACAGCGTTTCCTGGTCATTATATAAAAATCTGTCTCAAGATTCGGATACATTTTAAGGGAGTAACCAGCGTTCTAAACGGCAGATTTCTTGTTCATATGAACCGTAGTCATATCAATTCACTTTATCATTCTCCCAGAAATGTGTTCCCAGCCCTTCCATAGCAGTGTGGAGATACATTGTAGGAAGAGGCTGAATGAGTGGTTCAAGGCAGGAGTGTGCAAACTGAGGGGGGCGCAACATTTTCCAGGGGGTGGAGGGGGGCGGCGGTTGAAGAGCCCCCGCACTCTTCCCCAAGGCATTAAATTTAAATGCTGGGGGATCGCACGAGGCTGTCGCATTTGACTCTGAAAACAAGTTTAGGCTAAGGCCCCGCTCCCTCAGTCAGCGCGCCCGCACTGCATGCAGGCAGCGCGCTGAGAGGCAATTGACCGCTACCT
>WSYH01011910.1:0-19859 GCA_036426205.1 Ascaphus truei | reverse complement strand
TCCCCCCCCCCGCTCCAAGTTCAAAAAAATTTCGGCGGTTTCCCCCGCGGTCCCTGCGCGCTTGCGCAGGGCAGCAGGGCCCGCTCCCTTCCACCTCCCCCCCGCTTCCTCCAACATGTGGATGGAGGAGGAAGTACCACTCCTCTGGCGCCCGCACTTGTATGTGTGACATAGGGGAGTACAAAGCTCATACTGCGCCCGCCTCCCCCCCGTCGGCCAGCTTCCAGAGCTCACCTCCCGTGGCCACCCCCTCCGCTAGCACACCTCCCGTGGCACGCGGCCCATCCCGAGCCCACCTCCCGTGCCCCCAAGCCCACCTCCTTTCCCGACATCAGGGATATCGTGGGCAGCAGGGAAAGTGTCCGCGGCAAGGTAAGTCCCCCACCCCTCACTGTCCACCACACCCACCCCACGTCACCCACCCAGTCACGTCACCCACCCAGTCACTCTCCTCCCACCCACCCAACTCGTCTCACCTAGTCACTCACCAACCCACCGTCTCCCACACCCCCACCCAGTCACGTCTCCACACCAAGTGTCCCTCTCTCCCACCCACCAGTCCCTGTCCCCCCCTCCCACCAGTCCCTTCCCCCCCTCCCAGTAACCTGTCCCCACCCACCAGGTCCCTGTCCCCACCGTCCCACCATCCCTGTCCCCCCCTCCCCAACCCACCCATTCCCTGTCACCACCCATCCACTCTTCCAACCCACCCCCCACGTCTCTCCCATCCCCCAGTCTTCAACCCACCCACCCATTCACTCACCCAACAACCCACCATCTCTCACATCACCGCCCACCCGTCCTGTCTCCACCCAAGTGTCTCCTGTCTCCCACCCACCCTGTCCCCCCCTCCCAGGCCTGTCCCCCACCTCCCATTCCCTGTCCCCCCTCCCACCCAGTCCCTGTCCCCCCCTCCCACCCAGTCCCGTCCCCTCCCCCCCCCACCCACCCAGTCCCTTTCCCCACAAACCCTATCCCCCCACTCCCACCCAGTCCCTGCCCCTCGCCCTCCCACCCACCCAGTCCTGAAACCCATCCTGTCCCCCCTCTAGTCACTCACCGATCCGTCGTTGCCTGCAAATTCACTGTTGTGTCTTGTTGCCGTATAGGGGAGAGTGATTGTGTGTGTGTTTGTGTGTGTGTGTGTTGTACTGTGTTTCTGTGTGTGAATCATAGTGTGTTTTATATCAGTCTCAGTGGCTGTGTTGTAATCTGTATCAGTGTCTTTGTGTGTGGGTATCAGTGTTGTGGCTCTGTGTTGTGTTTATATCAGTGGTGTTGTCTGTGTGTGTGTATCAGTGTCTGTGTGTGTATCAGTGTGTGTGTGTGTTGTGTGTGTGTGTGTGTGTGTGTGTGTGTGTGTGTGTGTGTGTGTTTGTGTGTGTGTGTGTGTGTGTGTGTGTGTGTGTGTGTGTGTGTGTGTGTGTGTGGTGTTTCTGTGTGTGTATCTGTGTGTGTGTATCAGTGTGTGTGTGTATCAGTGTCTGGTGTGTGTGTATCAGTGTCTGGGTGTGTGTGTGTGTGTGGTGGTGTGTAATCAGTATCAGTGTATGGTGTGTGTATCAGTGTCTGTGTGTGTGTAGCAGTGTCTGTGTGTGCGTGCAGTGTCTGTGTGTGTGTGCAGTGTCTGTGGTGTGTAGCAGTGTCCTCGTGTGTGTATCAGTGTGTGTGTGTGTGTTGGTGGTGTGTGTGTGTGTGTGTGTGTGTGGTGTGTGTGTGTGTGGTGTTGGTGTGGTGTGTGTGTGTGTGTTGTGTGTGTGTGTGTGTGTGGTGTGTGGTGTGTGTGTAGCGTGTGTCAGTGGCTGTGGGTGTGTGTCATTGGTTGTGTGTGTGTGTATCAGTGGCTGTGTGTTGTCCGTGGCTGCGTGTGTGTCAGGTGGCTGCGTGGCTGTCAGTGCTGTGTGTTTGTGTGTGTGTGTGTACAGTGGCTGTGTGTGATGTGGTATCATGTCTGTATGTGGTGTCTGTGCAGGCCCTATAGGGCGATAAAATTTTAAGTGGGTCACGAATGGAAATTAACAATAACCTGGTCCCGGAAAAAAGTTTGGCAAACCCGGATATAAGTGATTCATTGATTTCCGAATTGGGGACGGTTTGGCACCCTGGAATCCGCAGAAAAAAACAAAACTCTGCATAGTCTTACCAATTCCAAAGAGAGGATTTTTGCTTAAAAAGAAAGAACAGATAACAAATGAATGAATTTCTCAGTATAAACACAAAAATGTTTTCACACGTTCTGCTCTGTTACTGCTAGAGACAGAAACAAACTTTATGAAGTCTGACTGTTTTCCATCGATTGGAGAACATACTGTTGAAAATAATATGTACACTGGATAAAATATACTCGAGCTCACTAACTCTTTATTAGCTTTCCAGCATAAACTCAGATGTTATATTAATAGTAAAACTTTGAAATTGATTGCAATCGCATTGAATAATATCCCTACCTGAAGCTGTAATGGCCCATGGCTATAACCTCTGGTCATTAACGTACCAAATCAGGTGTTTTGTGTTGTTTTTTTAGCCTGCATTTAATTAGTGTGTTTCAGGTAACCCATTTTAATACACATTACACATTCCCCCGAGCATAATGTGACCGATGGTTCCAGATGATAAGAAGGACAGTCTTCTGGTTGGCACATGCTTTTTTTTTTTCAGTACAAATCCGTTCTGTCCATTAAGGTTTTTTTAAAGCACAATGTTTTATTATTGTAAAAAGGTCCCTTTTACTATGCATTGTAATAGTAATCCATGTATCATTGTTTGGTAAGGTTTTAAAGTGGGTGTTAAGGTGTAGTTAGGGAATTTATACAGTATAATTGACAGTATACTCTCACAATATCAGCTCTTTTATATTTTTCATGGTTCATACATTTTATAGATCAAATATTATTTTCCATCTTTGTTTTGGGAATAAATTATAGGTACAAGACATAAAGGTGTTATTCATTTAACTGTGATAGTGCTGTTGGGCACTATCGGCACAGAAAGGAAAGTCCCATTCTAGTGAAAGGAGTTTCAGTGTCCCTATCGACACTGCTAATATACCTCCTACGATCTATAATGTCAACGGTCAGCAGAAATACATACAGGGTTTCTAGAGCCACATAAAAATAACCTCAAAGTACATTTATTGAGGGGGGGAAACAGCCCATTCCTTCATGAAAATCGCTGCGGCTACTAGAAGTTAACATCAATACACTGTGTATTTCTCTTCCGCTGCCCTAGTCAACTGCAAAGCATTATTTTTCCAGCACCTCCTGATGGGGAGCTGGCTCTGTATGAAAAGAGTAAAGAAATTTTGATCCTTGCAAACACTGTACATTATCAGCTCCCAAAAGATACACGAATAGACAATACGGTTTTATACTCGCAGAACATAATCACAGTCCCCTCTAAAATAATATTTTTAAAATACAGTCGGCTATTGATGCGGGTAGGAAATAGTCCTTTTTATCTATCTTGTGATAAATAAGGATTTCATATTGCAAACTAGATAGTGGCACCCACCTCTGGTCCATTATGTAGAGAAAACCAATGGAATTGTCGAATGCAGTAGGTACTATTTCACTGCTATATAATTATAACGTTATTTTGCCTAGATCACTGAAAAATTTAGGTTTATTTTTCTGTTAAAAGAAACTACTTCCAATAGCCCGAAAATGTTTATCTTTTTGCAACTGATTTGGTGGTTTGGAAAAAAATCACTTATTTCATCTAAAAGTTGGGGCAACCACGGGAACAATCAATTTGTACTATGGAAACCATGATCTAAGGCCAAGAGCGCCCTTCAAAAAAAGTAATTTAACTGAGAGGTACTCCAATGGCTGAAGCTAACGAAGAAGACGCAAGAAGACATTTTAAAGAATAAAGAAAGACAGAAGAGCAGAAAAATGACAGAAGAATACTCTTCAATCAACATAGGGCTGTGTGACAAATTGATTATCCAAAGTTCGTGTCACCGGATGCTGTTTTTATTCTGTATTAATTTTTTTTGGTTGTTGGAGGGGGGTGGGGAGGGGGGTTGTGGTACCATTGGGCTTTTGGGGGGGATTGGTTTCTATGGTTTGGGGGGAAGGTTTTTTGGTAGCCCATCAGTGCCCCTTTGGCATTCTTTATCTATGTTTTGGGTGTGTTTTTTTTGCATGGCAGCCATCATGTTTGATTGTTTTTTTATGTTTTTGAGTGGGGGTGGGTTTTGACAATCAACTTTGGAAATTGTTTTTTATGATTTTTGTTGGGGGGTTTAAATGGTGGCCATCAGGGCCTTGGATTTTATTTTATTTATTTTTTTTTATGGTTGGGCATCAACCCTTTCACTGTATATTGGTTCCGGGGTGGCTTCAATGAGAAAGGCCTTCATCATGGCTGAGGTAAGGCCTATTTTGTATTACAGGTCATCATTTTTGCCAATGGTGGCATGTGGGGCCCCCATTGAGAGGCCTAGTAGCCACATTGATAATCAATGGATTATTGTTTAAATCATTTTTGTATGGGATTTTTAAAAACTCTATTTTTTGTGTGTATTTTTTTTTTAATTAAACATTGTTTTTGCTGTTGCTTGTGAATGACCAAAGCCAATTAAAATCCATTGGCTTTCGTGGGCGTGGGTTGTGTTTGCCCCTGGGGGGGATGGTCATAGGGGGGTTGATCAGTGTAGTAGGCCCAGGTGGATGGTTATTTTAATATTCAGTTGTGTGCGTTATTTTTTATAATACAATTTTTTATTTGGACATGACTAAAAGACCCATTTTGCCCCATTTGGCAAATAGGGCTGGTTGGCCATTAGTCCTACGGTGGGGCAGATTTTTTTGTGAGGTGAAGGTGTGGGTACAGTGGGTTGGTGATGGAGTTAGTTGCCCCACGAAGTGGATCGGCCCCCCTGATGGTGTGGTTGTTTTTGGGCAATATCTGTTTTTCTGTTATTAAGAATGGGTAATGCTTTACTAGCCACTAAGGAAGGTGGCCAATGGGGAAATAGTTAGTTCAACAAACAGACCCCTTTGTTTTCTGTGTTATACTTGTAGCCCCATGCAGAAAAGGGTTAATGTTATTACTATAACTACCATAGGGTTCTGTATAATATTACAGATTCGTTGATATAAATACTTGTAATGGATTTCATTTGGTACAAACATGTTACAACTCTCCTATTATAATTCCCGCATCATGACTATGGTACAAGATTGCACTTAGTAAATATTAATGCAATCTTGAGACATACATCATAACATTGTGGTAATAATGCGGTATTTGTTTTTATACCAGTTGTTTTATTCACTCATTGTAACGGAGCTTGATGTCTCCGTTCCTTAGCGCCCATATGAAGTATGTTACCCGCATTAGGAGCCTCTATGTACCGAACATTTTGGAGGGGCAAACTGGGCATTTTACCATGCAACGCGATGTATCAAAGTATCTCCCCTTACTTGCCACTTGATGAGTGTCAATAGAGGAGTTAGGATGATTACCTGATGCACATATTATATGAATGTTTTCACATCTGTTGGGGGGGGGGGGGGTTCCTCTTTGCACCTTTCGTTCTTGCTCTCCAAATACTCCATCATGATTTAAAGTCCCAATTCTAATATAGCAGGTTTTCCCCTGGCCACCCTAACCTCCGTTCAGGGCGCTTGCTGCTGGTGTTGTAGTCCCCCCTGCGGGGCGTTTGGGGGTGTAATTGCTGCCTGTGTACCTCTCTGCGCATGCGCAAGGTGCACAAGATGGCCGCCGCAACATAGCAACCTGTCACTGCGTATGCGTAACTACGCAGCGCGACCACACGAAGCTGGTGGCGCCCTGCAAGGGAGTCACCACGTCTTGCACCTCCCCTAACCACAGCCACTCTGCCCGCCACCTCTCCAGCACCCTCCGGAAAGCAAGCGCCCTTGACCGAGGTAGGGTGGCCCAGGGAAACCCTGCTATATTAGACTTGGGCTAATCATATATGGAGTATTTGGAGAGCAAAACGAATGGTGCAAAGAGACAAGATGTGAAACATCTCATTATAATTGTGCATCATGTTATTCCTCCCTAACTCCTTCTATTGACACTATCAAGTTTGCAAGTAAGGGCAGATACTTTGATACATCGGTGCATGGTTAAAATGCCAGGTTTTGCTCCAAAACTTGCTTCTGTACATAGAGCTCCTAATGCTGTAACATTATTCATGGTGCTAAGGCCCGATCACATCAAGCTCGTTAAACTGAGTGAATATAACAACTGGTATAAAAACAAAATACCGCATTTTATTCCCACAATGTTATGATGTATGTCTTCAAGATTGCATTAATATTTACTAAGTGCAATATTTTACCCATAGTCATGATGCGGGATTAATAGGAGAGTTTTGTCATTTTTTGTATACCAATCGCAAATCCATTACAAGTATTATATCAAAGTATCTGTAATATTTTAACAGAACCCTATGGTAGTAATAACATTAACCCCTTTCATGCCTGGGGCTACCAAGTATATAACACATAAAACAAAGGTGTTTGAACTACACACTTTCCCCATTGGCCACCTTAGTGGCTGTAAAGCATTACCCATTTCTTTAATAACAGCAAACAGATATTGCCCAAAAACAACCACCCCATCAGGGCCTTCCACTCTCGCTTGGCACTAACTCTCACCCAACCCATTTACCCACACCTTCCACCTCCCAAAAAAATCTGCCCCACCTTTAGACTAATGGCCAACAGCCCATTTGCCAAATGGGGCAAATGGTTCTTTTAGTCTGTTCCAAATAAACAAATTGTATTAAAAATAACGCACAACATAAATAATTAAATAACCATCCACCCTGGGTCCTACTACACTTATCAAACCACCCCCTATGCACTCACCCCCCACAAACCCACCCACGCCCCACGAACCAATGGATTTTATATGGGCTTTTGGGTCATTCAAAAGCAACAGCAAAACAATGTAATTAAAAAAAAAATACACACACCAAAATAGAGTTTTTTTAAAAAACCCATACTAAAATGGATTAAAACCATAAATCCATTGATTATCACTGTGGCTACCTAGGCCCTCTCAATGGGGCCCACATAGCCACTTGGCAATCAATGATGACCTGTATACAAATTAGGCTTACTCAGCCATGATAAGGCCTTTCTCATTTGAGCCACCCGGAACCAATAAATAAAGGGTTGATGCCAACCATAAAAATAATAATAAAATAAATCCAAGGCCTGAGGCCACCATTTAAAACCCCCCACCCAAAATCATAAAAACATCCAATCTGATGTCAAACACCCCCACTCAAAAACATAAAAACAATTCAAAACCTGATGGCTGCCATGCAAAAAAACACACCCAAAACCATAGATACGAATGCAAAGACTGATGGCTACCATAAACCTTCCACCCCAAACCATAGAAACCAATCCAAGCCCAATGCTACCACAACCCCCCTCCCCCATCCAAACCAAAAACAATTATACAAAATAAACATTGCCATCCTGGTGCCACGACTTTGGACTACTCAATTTGTCACAAAGCCCTGTTTGATGGAAGAGTCTTCGTCTTTCAGTTTTTCTGCTTCTTCTGTCTTTTTCTTTATTCTTTAAAATGTCTTCTTGCTTCTCTTCTTTAGTCTTCAGCCATTGGATTACCTACTTGCATAAATTCCTTTCTTTTGAATGGGCTCTGGCCTATATCATGGTTCACATAGTACAAATTGTGTCCCATGTGTTCCCCCACTTTTAGATGAAATAATGATTTTTTCCAACCACCAAATCAGTTGCAAAAGATACACATTTTTCTGGCTATTGGTAAGTAGTTTCTTAATATAAATAAACCTAATTCTTTCATGTTATCTCGCAAAATAAAGTATAATTATATTATGCAGTGCAACTAGTACCTACTGCATTCACTAATTCCATATTGGTTCTCTACATACTGGACCAGAGGTCCACTATACTTATTTTTCAATATGAAATCCTTTTTTATCAAAAGATAGATAAAAAGACTATTTCCTACCAGCATCAATGCAGCTACTGTATTTTAAAAATATTATTTTTGAGACTGTGATTATAGTTCTGAGTATACAAACCGTATTGTCGATTGTGTATCTTTGGGAGCTGATAATGTACATGTTTTTTGCAAATTTCTTTCCTTTTCCTAATAGCCCACGCTCCCCATCAGAGTGCTGGAAATAAATTGCATTTGCATTTGCATCGGGCAGCGAAGAAATACAGTGTATTGATGTTAACTCTTAGTAGCCGCAGTTTTTCATGAAGGCATGGGCTTGTCCCCCAATAAATGTTACTTTGAGGTATTTTTATCTGTGGTCCTCGAACCCCTGTATTTCTTGCCTACCTTTTACATTATATCTCGGAGGTGTATTATTAGCAGTGTCGATAGGGACACTGAACCCTTTCTCACGAGAATGGGACTTTCTGTGCAATAGTGCCCAATCAGCACTATCACAGTTAAATGATAACACCTTTAGTCCTTGTACCTATCATTTATTTCCCAACAAAAGGGAAAATAAATTGATCTATAATAATGTATGAACAAATATAAAAGAGCTGTATTGCTGAGAGTATAACTGTCATATACTGTATAAATTCCCTAACTACACCTTAACACCACTTAAAACCTTCAAACCATGAATACCATGTATTACAATGCATAAGTAAAGTGACCTTTTAAAATAAACAATTTTCTTTAAAAACCTTAATGGACAGAACGGATTTGTACTGAAAAAAAAAAGATGCACACCGAGACTGTCCTTATCATCTGAGACCATCTTGTCACATTAGCTAGGGGGAATGTGTAATGTGTATTAAATGGTATTACCTGACAACAACTCATTCACTGCAAGCTAACACCTGATTTGTACTTAATGACCATGAGTTAGCCATGGGCCATTACATCTTTCATGTTAGGCTTATAATGCTTGCATCAATTTCAAAGTTTACTATTACCTATAAACATCTGCGTTATGTGGTAAAGCTAATAAAAGATTATTGAGCTCGTACTATTTTATACAGTGTACATATTCTTTTTCAACAGTATTTCTCCAATCGATGGAAAAAGTCAGACTTCATAAAAGTTTGTTTATGTCTCTTTAACAGTAACAGAGCAGAACGTGCTGAAACATTTTTTTCTGTTCTACTGAGAAATTTCATTCATGATTATCTTGTTCTTTCTTTTTTAAGCAAAATCCCTCCGCTTTGGAATTTGGTACTATGCGTTTTGTGTTTTTTCTGCTATTCCAGGGTGCCAACCGTCCCAATTCGGAAATCAATGACATTCACTATATCAGGGTTGCCAACTTTTTTTTTCCGTGAACCAGGTGTTTTTAATTTCTCCTTCGGACCCACTAAAATTTTATCGCCTATAGGGCTGCACGACCCACCTACAGCCACTGATACACACACACACCACACCCCTGATACACACACACAACACAAACCACACGCCACTGCAGCCACCACCACGCACACGACAAGCCAACGACCCACACACAAGCCACTGATACACACACACACCAACTACCCAAACACATCACAGCCACTGACACACCACCTGCACACACACACACAGCACACACACACACACACACACACACACACACACACACACACACACACACCACAACACACACACAACACACACACACACACACAACACCACACACAACACACACACACACACACACACACACTATATTTAACACCACACATACACAACTACACACACACACACGCACACACCCCACAGCCACTTCGACACACACAAGACACTGCTACACCCCCACAACACTGAACACACACACCATACACGATACAACACAAAACACACACACACACACACACCCACGCACCTAACACACACACCAGCACGAACACACACACGACCACACAAACAACACAGCACACACACACACACACACACACACACACACACCACACACACACACACACACACCACACACACACACACACACACACCCACACACCACAACACACACACACACACACACACTATAACGACACAGCACTGTTGACACACACGACACACACTGATATACACACACCACAATCCACAAACACTGATCACACATCACACACAGACACTGAACATACACAACAGCCACTGATATACACACACACTTGATTCACACACAGACAAGATACACACACACACCACACAAAACAACACACACACTCGACTTCCCCTATACGCACACAACACAAAAGTGAATTGCAGGCAACGAGGATGTGAGTGACTAGAGGGGGGACAGGGACTGGGTTTCAGGGCTGGGTGGGTGGAGGGGGGGCAGGGACTGGGTGGGAGTGGGGGGATAGGGTTTGTGGGAAGAGGACTGGGTGGGTGGGGGGGGGACAGGACTGGGTGGATGGGGGGACAGGACTGGGTGGGAGGGGGACGGGCTTGGGGGTGGGGGACAGGGACTTGGGAGGGGGGGACAGGGTGGTGGGATGACAGGGACACTTGGGTGGGAGACAGTGACTGGTGGGTGTGTGAGAGATGGTGGGTGAGTGACTGGGTGTGGTGGGTGAATGACTGGTGGGATGGGAGACCGTGGTTGGGGTGGGATGAGAGTGGACTGGGTGACAGGACTGGTGGGTGGGAGGGGGGACAGGACTGGTGGGAGTGGGGACAGGGACTGGTGGGTGGGGACAGGTACTGGGAGGGGGGGGACAGGGACTGGGTGGGGGGGGGCAGTGACTGGGTTGCGGTGGAGAGAGGACACTTGGGTGGAGCAGTGACTGGGTGGGTGTGTGGGAGACGGTGGGTGGTGATCAGTGGGGACGGTGGGTGGGTGGGAGAGTGACTGGGTGGGTGACAGTGACGGGGTGGGTGACATTGGGTGGGTGGGACAGTGACTGGGGGGGTGACTTTCCTTGCCGCCGGACAACTTTCCCCCTGCTGCCCCCGATATCCCCTGCTGTCGGGTGACAGGAGTGGGCTTGGGTGGCACTGGAGGTGGTCTCGGGAGGGGGTGCCACGGGAGGTGGGCTCGGGAGGGGTGCCACGGAGGTGAGCTCTGGAAGCTGGCCGCGGGGGGTTAGGCGGGCCGCAGATGATGCTTGTACTCCCCCTCTGTCCCACATAACTGGCGGCCGCAGAGGAGCTGGTACTTCCTCCTCCATCCCATTTGGAAGCGGGGGAGGAAGGGAGCGGGACCCTTTTGCCCTGCGAAGTCGCGGGAACCTCGGGGAACCGCCGCCATTTTTTTGAACTTGAGCGGGCTGGGGGGGGGGGGGGGAGACACCGCGTGGCCAGCCCTCGCTGCGACCCGGCAATTTGGGTTTCGTGGCCCGTTGCCGGGGTCGCGACCCCACATTTGGAACGCTGCACTATTAGAAAACCAAATTGAGACTCTGACACTAATACAAAACAAAGATACCAACATAACATCACACTATTTATTATCCCCTTATTATCATAGTGGCCAAAAGTATCCATCTGCGTTCGTCAAGTCCACTATGGTAACTAAGGGTTAATAACAGGGAAACAGAAGAAGACACTGTATAAGCAAAGACCTAACATACAGATAAGTCCCTTTGTGAAGCACTAAGTCTCTATTGAAAGTATTCTTATGAGTAAGTGGATGCAGTACAAGAGAAATAGTCTGTTCCTGGTTGTATAGGTATATGACTGATTAAAAAAAAACGTTTATTGGATAACTATTAAACTACAATGGAAACAGACTAGGAGTGAGTTTAAGAACTGACAAAGAAAAGAAAATTGTACGTCGTGCTGATTCCCTGTTGGGGGTATAGAAATAGCTAAAGATGTGCTAACAATGGTTACTGTGCAATAAGTGGCTCAATTGGGACCAAAAGATCATCACCATTGAAAAACAGAAGCGCATGCCCATGGGCCGATAGTTATCATGGCAAAAAGGGGTGCTCTGGTAGTCATGACATCTACTGAATTGCCTATGGATCGAGGCACTCAAAAGACATGTGTTGTCACTAAACATGAAAAAAGCCTAAAGAGATGTCATATGATCCCCGCACAATTAGTGGTATTGTAGTGTATTGAGCAAATTAGAGGCAACGTATAGTGTATCATGTAATTAGATCTCAGCATAAGGTCAGGTATCCCAAATTTAGTGGTAGACACACAGGTACACAACATGCAGTTTTCCATATAAGTGGTGAACCAATTGTTTATGGCTGTGCTGCTGATTAGGTAGCATCAAACCCCGCATATACTGACCCTGGGCGCATATAACTACACACAAGGATGACGGATAAGAAAATAGAGGTCCTGCACACCAATATATACTGGCCCTGCAGGGAATAACTGATCAGCAGATTGTGGGCTTACAACCGCTTGGCCAAAGGTTAAACACTAACCAAGTTTATATTATTATATTATTAATTGTTATAGGTATTAAACTTTAACTATTTACCATATATGTTTTGTCCAATTGGACGGAGCATTGGGCACCCCTGTCTTTTGTTGTATACATTGTTCCACGCCCTGTAGCACTCTTTTTGACATAAATATATTCATGAGTGGTGGGTGTAGACGTTTGAGCTAGCTGGGAATTTTTGTTAATCAAATTTTCTGACTGGTAACAGTTGTATGGAGGTAGGTGGCACCTCCCTCCAGCAGCTCACTCCTCCTCACCTTTTTAACTTGGGAAGGTCTTTCACTCTGCTGCAAACAGCGACCTTTTATGTTTCTTTCCCCTCATACGAGGTAAAGGAAGGGTTCACAGTGTAGTGTAGACCTGCATTTTTGGTTATATCTTGACGTTTGGTATGGCAGGCTTACGACTCTTTGGCCAAAGGGTTAACTAAAAAAACAAGTTATTATTATTATTATTGAAGTATTTAAACTTTTATACTATTTACCATATTTTTTTTGTCAATTGGCTGAGCATTGGCACCCCTGTCTTTTTAGTGTCTTGCTTCTATAGTGTCTTCTTCCTTTTTGCTATATAGTTATTTGCCCTTTTTGCACCGGCCGATTCTGACCGTTTGGTCACAATAGGTAAACGGGCGCCCTTATCCTTGTCTAACTAAACAATGGGTTAATACATAACTATCTACCTAATTTACTAATCCCTACGGCATACCTGGATTAAGGTCCTTCACTTCCTACCAAGGGCTTCATCCTTTGTTACCCCATCCCAACACATTTAACCCCCTCTATTAACAACTCAACTACTGCTTTTAGGCAACTAGGCAAAACTGACAGATTGCACTACATATAAAACAAAATGTTATCAAATGACTACAGGTTCTATCCCCATGATCTTCCAGTCCTACAGTTAAAGCCTCTCTGCTCAGTGTTGTCTCCAACAAATTCTGTGCATATATATATATTATTTTGTGTGTGTGTGAAGAAGAAAAAGTCCCAAACGCGTAAACTAGTTCGAGTGATGTAGGGTTAAACCAATTCCTTGCTGCTATTGCCACATGGGGGACTCCGCTCTCCCTCTAGGTACCTTTCACAGGCACCATCTCTGAAGGGCAACGGAAAACTAGAACTGTTGCGGTCCGCGCCCTCAATCAATAGTTAACACGAAAAACACAACCATACATACTAACCTCCATGGACAAATAAAGCACTCCTCGCATCCCGAGTGAGAAGCTTGCACATGACCGACGATCACAATGTCGAGGACCCCCATTTAGAAAGAGATGCGATAAGAAGCTCAATAGCTGATCGCCACTGAAACGTCCTGTATGCAGGCCGCCTGCACAGATGCCAAGGGGGAAGCCGCGCTACCATCTAACACTGAGCATTTACAGCTGATCAGGATCAGGAGGCTCCACCACCAATTGTGCGTGATGATGTGGTTGCTTCTTTATTGACGACCTCACATTTCTCACGGGAGTGCATCATCAGGGGGTGACTCATTGGTGTGGGGGCATTGATATTATACCCACCCTTGGACTAATAGTCCCAATTCACAAAGCTATGGCTAATCTCACAAATTGCATTGATATTCCAACTAGACCTGTCAATACTGCATTACTATGGCTACTATAGAAACTGTTCGTGAAAAACAGAGAATAGCAATCTTTGTTAACAATATACTAAAATAAAAAGGGGATCAATGTATATACATCAATGTACTATAAGTCCAACACCCTTATTAATGAATAAATAATTCATATACATACATTATAAATTCAAATGTTCTACCTCAGTAATGCTGATCATTGCAATCCTTATTGTGGTACAAAGACATACTGTACATGATTGCATATTTTATACAATAATCCAAAATGCACACAAATCATACATCCTACTTATGTCTATGTGGAAACTTTAATAAATCACCTACCCTGTGCTGTGATAAAAAAACGCTGAACTAAAAAATATATCTTCACGCGCAGGGCCATTGAAACACTTCATTTTGCAAATGGTTTACACACCCTCTATTGGCTGTGAAAACCATGTGGGTTTTCTTTGGTGACGTCATGTAAAGGAAGTGAAGCCAGCCAATCAAATGGCCGTGCTTCCTTTCCCCTTCAACATGACGTCAACCAAACGCAACTTGGCTGCCGGCACATGGTACTTCAGAAATCAGATTGTGGAACTATATCCCCATCGATTGTTTTCAGTAGACCATGTGACAGTTTTTTTTTGTGGAAAGGATGTGACGTCCTTCTAAGGGAGCCACATATAACGTTTCCCCAACCTGGATTGGCTGAGTACCATGTGATGGCAGCCATCTTGCGTTTTGTGTGTCAAATTTAAATGGAAAGGAAGCACACCATTCTAATTGGCTGGCTTCACTTCCTTACATGTTCGTCATTGTATGGTAGCCAATCAGAGCGTGGGAACCGAAATCCAACTCTGAGTTGGCCTGTGGTAGGACCCATGTGACAGAGGCTTTGCTTCACCAATCAAGTGTGTCATGTGTCTCGGCCATTCCCTTTTGTTTTGATGACGTCATCTTAAAGGCAATTGAGCTCAGCCCATTCTGATTGTGCTGGTGTTCATTTGGCCTTTAAACGACGTCACAATTCTTTATTTTTTTCACCAAATCAATTTTTTGTACGGCCCATCAGGGCGTGGAAACATTTGACCAAAATGTGACATCATAGGCCTATAAAAGCCTATGTCGTCTCAGTTTGACAGCCAACGCTGAGGAGGGAATACCTCCCCTCTCAACAAAAAAAAATCTGAAAAGAAAGGGACGGAAAAATAGAAAGGGGTTAGTGAGGGGGGAAAGAAAGAAAGAGGTGGCTAAGTAGGAAAAGAAAAAAGGGTAAAATGAGAAAAATAGAAGAAGAGGGGAGTAAATGTGTAAAAATGATGGAAAAGTGGAAGGAGGAAAAGGAAGAGGGGCGAAACGGAATAATAAACAGAATGAACAGACGCGAGGGTAAAGATGTCTGCAAGCGGGAGAAAAATGAATGAATGAGAAGAAGTAATACAAAAGGAGAGGCAGAGGACTGATAAAAAGAGGGCGAAAAGAGAATACCATTGCAGAAGGAAGGGTGTGAAGGGAGAAGGAAAGAAAAAGAGTAGTAACCATAGGCGTTGAAAGGCGGGTGAGGAAGAAGGATCCATGCGAAACGTGGACGAGTGGAAAAGAGGTAGAAGAAAAAGAACAAGGGAGAGATTAGTAGGGAAGGAGGGGGGGGGTTGGGGGAGGCGTAAGACAGAAGCACGTTGAAGGAGGAAGTGATGTATAAGGGGCTTGTGAGGTGAAAGAGATAGCCGTGAAAATGTCTAATAAAAGAAGGCATTGCATAATAAGATGGAAGAAGACGGAGAAGCCCCCAAAACTGACAGACAGGATTCCAAATAGAAGAAAGAATGACACCGTTGTGGATTGTAAAGGTGTTTATTATTTTATGGTTTATGGTTTATTGATTGGTCCAGTGTCTTCAGGTCCCCCTGATTTCGGTGAGTGTACATCTAATGGTAAGTAACCAAAGAAAGTTATTATTTTAACTTTTACATGTTTTTTTGATTTTTTATTCATGTGTTTTATTTTTTAATTTCCATTTGAATGCCTCCCGATTGATCTATGTCCCTATGGATATACATACCTTCAGGGACACACATGGTTGTTTCTATGTGATTTTGATGTAAATGCATTTTTTTTTTATTTGCTTCTTATATTCCCCCCTGTATGTTAGTTAATCTATCTATATGGATATACATACAGGATAATAATAGATTGTTTGCTAATTTTATGTTCTATCATGTATAGAAATGTATTTAGCAGCTTTATTATACATTGGTGTGGTGTAATGTCATTTATTTAGACATTTAATTTTTTTAATGGTTTAATTTCTGGTAGTTATATTGGAATGGATGGTGGTTACTTTGACTTTTGAATTTATTGACATTTTTTGCGTTAGGACATTGATAAGAATTGTATAATTGATTGGATTGTATTGTAATTGGTTTTAGGAATTGGGGATTAATTGATTGCTGGTAACTTGTATTATGTTGCTTAGTTTCTTTTGATTTTGTGGATGCATTGTGGTTCGGGACATTTTTCATATTGGTATTTTATTTTGAATTGATTTTGCATAGTGTTTCATGATGCACTATTAATTGCATCATGTACACACTCAAATGCAATTGTTGAAATTTGATATATATTTGTCTAGTGCTGGTTTGTTGGGAGAGGAGCTATAATTTATTTTGAAAAGTCTTGGTTTTTAATTTAATTTACTAATGTGCTTATGATTAATTCTGATTTCCATGTTTTTATTTATACATGTGTATGTACATCCATAACCATTTTTTGTATATTGGTGTTTTGGTAATATATATATGAGTGAAGAGAAAAATTACCCGTTGGGAGCACTCAGGTAAAATTCAATTCACATATATTATGTTATTTATTTGACACATGCAAAAAAGGATGAGTAAACCTGTACATGATTAAAAACCACTTAAAAAGGCTGAACCCCTTCACGGTACTACCCATAACCAAATGGGCAAACTGAGGGAATGGACCCAATGTCAACCCTTCGACTGAGAAGGAATAGTGATCAAGAACACTGTATAGATCATTATAACTCACAGTAAGGTTAATGGTTCATCAGCCCTATACAAGGTTAAAGAATAATACGTACTACAACACCAGTGGAAAATGCCTATTCAAAATATAATGACAATCTTAAAACCTCATGAATCTGGCTTGAGCATACAAATATGTAACCAATACCACAGCTCAAATTAATCACGTTGTAGGAAAAAGGTGGTCATGATGGATAAGTCACTAGATTTGTAGAGCAGTGAAGTGTGTGATAGGCATTATAGAAAATTACCTGATGAACGCTTTAGATAACCTTGTGGTGTGTTGTCATATCCCATAATAAAAAATAGAATGTCACAGTCCAAGATTAGTTGCACCAGTGCACAAAACGGACTAATGTGCTATTTTGGCCCTCCGCACCTTCTCGACTAGATCGAATATGATTTCTGTGTTCTCATTTTTTCTTTATCCACACTGTTTTTGATCATATATTGTTTTGTTGGCCCCAGAGATTAAGGGCACATAGCTCATCATAATAGTTTTGAATGGTGCAGGGGGAGGTACTTATGCAGTACTTATAGAGTGATGAATTTATTTGGATATACTGCCCCCCATCTTTTCACTGCTTTCCCACCTATAGACACCATGAATCCGCCGGCAGTCTCCTTTCCCCTAGGAGTACTGTTTCAGTGCCCCCACATAATTCTTTATTATGGCACTCTTTAGATACTCTTTGGACTACGTTTGCTGCCTATTGGTCAATTTTAGACCATAATATTGGATCCCTCTAGTTCCCCGCCTAAATGTTATAAAGGGGCACTTGTATTTGTATTTACAGATTTTTTTGCTGGCGCCTCCGCGCAGGATCGTATGGTCTATTTACATGTCCAGTGTGCATGCGCCGGTGTGCGGTCCCCAAGCCGACACCATTGAACGGGTACGTGACTGTGCTGCTTCTTATACTGATACGCGTTGAGAGCGGAGGCAACATCCTGCGCTCTCGCAGCCGACAGCACTGTAGGGTAGACAATAAAGAGCAAGTCAGCACTTACGAGTCGCGCTGCGCACACTACACATCGACTCGCCATGACCTACACATTTATAATGCGTGCAAACTGACACGCGAACGGCACATAGCCGGTAATCGAAATAAGCAGCTGCAGCTGTTACCGCCCCTACCCGTTTTTGGCTCGAAATTCAATCCTAATAACATCTCCGCCTATTCCCTCACCACTCCAAGTCTACGTCTCTGGACGAACGCGTCGGAAGTGGGGGTGCTAGGCAGGACCCCTGACAGAGTTCCCGTAACTATGCTACCCAGCACTGGTTGCAACTGAATCCTGGACTGTACATTTATTTTTCATTAAATGATACTGACAACCCACACAGGTTATCTAATATGCGTTCATCAGGTAATTTTCCTACATGATATTCACACACTTCACGCTCTACCTCTAGTGACTTCAATCCCATCATGCCACCTTTTTTCCTACAAGTGATTAATTTAGCTGTTGGTATTGGTTACATATTTGTATGCTCAGCAGATTCATATGTTTTAGATGTCATTATATTTTGAACTAGTCTTTCACTGGTGTGTAGTACTATTAATCTTTCGCCTTGTACATCGGTTCCTGTGAACCCTTAACCTACTGTGATTTATACTGATCTATCCTAGTGTTTCTTGAGCACTACCTTCTCATTCCAAGGGTTTGACAATTTGGAGTCCCCCCTCCCGCCCGCTCAAGTTCAAAAAAATGGCGGCGGTTCCCCCCGCGGTCCCGCGCGCTTGCGCAGGGCAAGCAGGGCCCGCTCCCTTCCTCCCCCCCGCTTCCAACATGGGATGGAGGAGGAAGTACCAGCTCCTCTGCGGCCCGCACGTTATGTGGGACAGAGGGGGAAGTACAAGCTCATACTGCGGCCCGCCTCCCCCCGCGGCCAGCTTCCAGAGCTCACCTCCCGTGGCACCCCTCCCGAGCCCACCTCCCGTGGCACCCCCTCCCGAGCCCACCTCCCGTGCCCCCAAGCCCACCTCCTGTCCCGGACAGCAGGGGATATCGGGGGCAGCAGGGGGAAAGTGTCCGGCGGCAAGGTAAGTCACCCCACCCAGTCACTGTCACCCACCCACCCACTGTCACCCACCCAGTCACTGTCACCCACCCAGTCACTCTCCCACCCACCCACCGTCTCCCACCTAGTCACTCACCCACCGTCTCCCACACACCCACCCAGTCACTGTCTCCCACCCAAGTGTCCCTCTCTCCCACCCACCCAGTCCCTGTCCCCCCCTCCCACCCAGTCCCTGTCCCCCCCCTCCCAGTACCTGTCCCCACCCACCAGTCCCTGTCCCCACCTCCCACCCAGTCCCTGTCCCCCCCTCCCACCCACCCAGTCCCTGTCACCCAGTCACTCTCTCCCACCCACCCACGGTCTCCCATCCACCCAGTCATTCACCCACCCACCCAGTCACTCACCCACCATCTCTCACACACCCACCCAGTCACTGTCTCCCACCCAAGTGTCCCTGTCTCCCCCCCCCCCTCCCTGCCCCCCCCTCCCACCCACCCAGTCCCTGAAACCCAGTCCCTGTCCCCCCCTCTAGTCACTCACATCCGTCGTTGCCTGCAATTCACTGTTTGTGTCTGTGTGCGTATAGGGGAGAGTGAGTGTGTGTGTGTGTTTGTGTGTGTGTGTGTGTGTATCTGTGTCTGTGTGTGAATCAGAGTGTGTGTGTATATCAGTGGCTGTGTGTGTATCTGTATCAGTGTCTGTGTGTGTGTGTGTATCAGTGTTTGTGGCTCTGTGTGTGTGTGTATATCAGTGTGTGTGTCTGTGTGTGTATCAGTGTCTGTGTGTGTATCAGTGTGTGTGTGTGTGTGTGTGTGTGTGTGTGTGTGTGTGTGTG
>WSYH01011909.1:0-19861 GCA_036426205.1 Ascaphus truei | reverse complement strand
CTTACCGCTACGGCGGAAGCTGAGGAGAGCGAAAGGCTTAATTATATCACGTGATGTTACAATGGATTATAAAGAAAAGAAAATATTATTATGCATTTGTCAAGATTGTATAGCCACACAAGTTCTAAGTGACACTGCTTGCATTTTGCACATAAAATTATATTTGATTTTATAATTTTGCATGAATTAAGACTTTAGAGAGTGACAAAATGCAAAGAAAGAAGTTTCACTTTGTACATATAGTGCTCAGGCACCCACCCACCACTTTTTTTCTTTTCATTTACCTGTATTCCATGTATCATTGCATAATTATTTGAATCTGCAGAAATTCCAAAGTACACAAAAAACTAATGCTATGCGACCACATTATTACACAAAGACATTCAATTTCTGAAAATAGTGTTCTAAAATAGTGTAACATCACTAAAAAGTAAAGACATCCACAGTAAACACCAAAACAAAACAAAAAATTAACATTAAATAGTTGTTTTTTTCTTCTGTTCTTCCTTTTCTGGACGCAATATCATGTTGTGATTTTAAAAAAATAGAAGATAATTTAGAGCAGCGTTGTAATATATGTGGCCACATTGTTGTACTGCGATTAGTTGTGATTTAAAGGATGAAAAGATAAAAGAAAATTGGCAATTAAAGTGCATTGGAAAAGCGAGGAAGGCCATCAAACACTGGAAAGTTTCCCCTTCAACCAGAATGATTAAATAATACGTTAAATTTGTGTAAGCTCCGTATACCAACAACAAAACATTATTGATTCTAAATGTTCACATAAAGACCAAAACAGCACTCAATTAAAAGTAAAGAAAAATCATGACAATTGTAACACCCACAGAGACTAGTACAGCTCCAATTATACTAAACCTTAAAGTGCTAAAGAGTTAAATGGGAGTAGTGAGCCGTTTCAGTGCGAAGACACTGGTGGTGGTGGGAATAGGAGGGGCCTGAATACTCTTCTTCCGAGTCCGACCCGCATCTCGTCATCCTTTCTTTGATCACTTCCCTCGGTGCTAAGTCTATCGAAGCCTTCGACTGTATCCTTTGTGACTCTGCAACGAAGGTCCCCAGGTTGAGGCCCCCGCTGCCCTTGCCTGCAAAAAGAGCTGGTTACCAAAATGTATAAATACAATCCAATAACCCCACATTTACATTTTGTATTCAGTAAACCTTAATTACCAATTGTGGAACAAAGGAAAAAGTGTTTACAGCGCTAATGCTTAAAGGTGATAATGTCATATTATTAATATTACAGTGACTACTAAAACTTTTGCTTGAAAAAGGTGAGGCTGGCTAGGCAAAAAAATGACCAAAAAAACCACAAAAAATAAGAAACCTAAAATAAAAAAAAAACAGCCGGCGCCTCCAATAAGATAACTACATTGAATATAATCTGACCAGTGCGAGGTAAGGAGGAGGATAATCACACCTCTGGACGAAAACAGTCTGCGGTCACCAAGCACTAACGGGAACAATGTGTTTTTTTATATTCATTGACACATTTCAATTCATGTAATAGCCATTTAGTTATTATTTTATGGGTCTGATTTTATGGTTATATTTAGGGTTACACTATGATTTTTTTCTTTGTCTTTTGTTTTTATGTGTAGCGATAAAGTGAAAACAGGTGCAAACAGATAAAAAGGGTTGAACATATTTGTGAACAATAAAATATATACTTTGAGTGAGGTGAAAAAAAACAGGCAATAAATAAATTCACGGCTACAGTTTCACCATGCCTCAGGACCCACTGGGAAGGGTAGTCTTCATCGTCCCCAAAGGTTAACAGTAGTAGACACGACACAGGCGGAGCATGGGGAAAAAACAGACAAATCTAAGTGCAGCAGAATGGGCAATTGGGTAAATAAAAGGTTTCACAAATCTTGCTCTTTTGAAATGACTACTTACAAGATGTAAGAGTCAAAACAGCACGGTTGAAATAATAGTCAGTGGTGGGTATGTGAAATAGTTGCCTCAAGGTGGTTACTGGTAATCAGAGGATACGGCCCAAAAAGAGGAGAACAAAATGGCAGAGTACAGATCACCAAAGTTTTAAAAGTTTATCCAAGTATAAAGATACACACAATATGAAATTAAAAACAGGCATGTCACACTTTATAAGTGTATCGGAGGGTATCAGCAGCCTGCTGGCTCACCATCCCGCAACTCTCGGCACTCGTCTGTCTTTGCCTCTGGCTCACTGCGTTCCGCACGGCTCGGCGTTGACGTCCGATCCGGTTGTCGTTTGGTGGGGGCTGGCCTTCAGTGACTCCTCTCCATACAGCTCCGCAACAGAAGACTCACACTCTACGCGTTTCGCTACGTAGCAGGCTGCCGATACCCTCCGAATACACTTATAAAGGTGACATGGCCAGTTTTTAACTTTCATATTGTGGTGTATACTTTTATACTTAGATAAACTTTTAAAACTATGGTTGATCGTGCTATGCCAGTTTGTCTCTCTTTTTTGTCATCATATTCTTCCTGAGTTACCAGAACCCCTCAGGGACCAACTATATCACATACCACCACTGATATTAGGTCAAACCCTGCTGTTTGATATTACATCTTGAAAGTAGTCATTTCAAAAGAGCAACAAGATTGTGAACATTTTATTTTTAACCCATTGCCATTCTGCTGCACTTAGATTTGTGTTTCATTCCCCATGCTCCGCCTGGATTTGGTGTATACATTTTTTGCCATTGTTATGTTTGTTTGTCTTTACTGTGAGACTTCATTCAAGATCCCCCTCAGGACGTTTGGTATCCGTGATTGGACTCTACACTTTGGTAGAATATTCACTGAGTTATCTTATTGGAGGCGCCGGCTGTTTCTACAGTACCAATGGCACATTTCACTACAAGGAAGCAGTACTTCATGTTTTGAGTGAAAACACACCTGGGGCCATTTACAAATACTAACATGAAATCTCAGGAATTTTTTTAATTTTTTTTATTTTTTTAATTACCCAACAATGTGAGTACATTCCCATATCTCAAACAGGTTCACAAAATTGCCTTTCACCAATTATTCTATCGCAAAACACTCTTTTCCTGCAGCAATGGATTTGGGTAATGACATGCAAATGGCACTCACAGTAAGTCATGTTACATCTTATTCACTTTAACAAGGGTCCTGCAATGTTATGCCTGCCGTATTGCACAAACTTTTTCAGCACAGCGTGGGTTGAAGAAGTGCATAGCCAGAAAACCTACTCACAGATGGCTATATCGACCTCTTGGGTCTCATCAGTGTGAGAGTGGTTTCTGGCTTTGCAATGTTGAGATGGTGTAGTGTGAAACCAGAAAAAATAACAATTTAGACAACATATTAAAAAAAATTAAAAAAAATACATTTTTAAATGTTGGTTTTCAGGTACAGTAGTCAAAAAAATGCATTATGGGCTATTACAATTTTTTGTAATTTTAAAATATCACTGTACGTTTTATCACTCACTGCTTGTTGCTGCTTAATCTCTGCATAGGAGTATATAGCGCCAACACGTTATTAGAACACTGACCAAAAGATTCATTATTTGTATTCTATATTTGAAAGATCTTTAACCTTCAATCCCAGTTTTGGCAGAATATCCTGTTGCATAATATCCCCTATGCATAGTGCATAGTGCAGTCAGTCCCACCGGCACAGTACTCGACTTGCAGGTATTCAATAAAAATATTGAACATTCTCGAAATGGCGCGAAAAAACAAAAAATGACGGTTGGTTAATCTGCTTAAAACGTCTGAGTGCTAGACGGGCGCGACCCCTCCAGCACCCGATCATGTGACCAGCATCGGTTTGTCAATACACGTGATGATGAAACAGAAGGGGAGGAGTCACCTCCTTTCCATTCCGTATCAGTCTAGACCGTGCCCTGCGTCTGACGCAAAATCCCCTACTACAACCCCATTGCTTGGACATGTAGTAGCTTTGTCCTGAGGAATTCCAAAGAGGTCAAAGGGCTTCACATGCAGCTCAATTCAATATAGGTCATATTGGGGGAAACTCCACATTAAAGGGGATAGAGCAGATGGGATCACACCTTTCAGTGTGTGAAATCTTGTCTGCATGATTATCCTTAACAATACAGTATATGGTGAGGGCTAGAAATCTCCCAGCTGCAAAATCAGTGGGATATTTCGCTGTGTGCACCAGCTCTAAAGCGGGATTTTATGATTAATAAGCCCCAGTGACTCGGCTTTGCTTAGACGGAACGGGTTTTCCTTGTTGGTCGCTGTCGTGATTATTTAACAGCAGGAAAAAGCAATAGGAGAATGCTTATTTAATTATGATTCTCGCTTGTGGTTAAGACCATTAACAAGCCAGTTTAAAAGGCCAGCTAGAGCCGGTGTCTGGGTATGTATACCTGTCATTTACTTTTCAACTCTCAGATACAAAAAAAGGTTAACCGTTACAAAGCGTGTTCAGTTTAGGCTTGAGGCTCTCTATAACATAAATGACTGATTCATAAACACCAAAAGTGGCTCTATCAGGATACAAATATTTAGCTTAGGGTCTGACTGCAGTATTATGGGGAGTAATGCATGAGGCATGAAAGGTCAAAAATATTCAAAATACAATATATAATAGAGTTTAATAAAGGTGTCATGGGAATGCATGGGTTTTCAGGGCTGCATACATCTTCTGTGTCGAAAACAGTGTTAGCATAGTCATACTCCTATTTCTGTATGCAAAGATTCATGCACAAAAGCATTGAGGGTTATAGATAAACTGATAAAAACTAACATGAAATGAGATTTTTTTTTAAATTACAAAAAATTGTGTAATATAGGCCTGATTTTTATTTTGTTTATGAAGCATGTGAAAACAAACCATTTCACTTTTTTTCCCTTTAAGAAAAAATAAAACAACAAGAAAAAAAAAAAAAAATTAAATAACCAAAACAAAACAAAAACTAAACAAAAATTAAGGTGGCTAATATTTCAATTGATGAATTTGATCTCCAAAATTGCTTACATACTTGGGACAATACTAAAGCCAGGACCAACTCACTGTCATAGCAGGAAGAGAGCGTTAAGGCGCACACTTTTCCGTGGCTCAGTGCAGAGCACTTAACTCAAAGTTGATATAATGTGTTTCAGATTATTAATAAATAAAATGGCTATTGAAGATCATTCACCAGACTGTAGGATCTATTTTCTATCGGACATAAAATAACTTTAAAACTGTGGAAGCAAATGCCAGGATGCATACCTCTAAGTTTTCCTAGGATTCCTCCAGAACCTGATTACCAATTTATGTTCACTTCGCACTGGATAAAGTAATAATACACGTTATCCAAGAAGAACCCATTCTCTAAACAGCTTGTGTGAAGTTTACAAAGTCTACAATTCGTTGTAGAAGGTTTCAGATTTACATAACCTCCATACACTCTGACTTTCCTCCAGCGTATGAATATTGTAATGGCAATGAGGACCAGATTGGAATGATTAACAGAGTGATAATGAGAACAAGAGAACTCCGACACTGCTCTTTCAATAAGGCTCTGCTTCTCGTTTTCCCGTTGGGGTGTGTCGATCGTCATGTAGGGTCTGCTTCTACAAGTGTTTTAAGATTTCGGTCTCTGAAACAAAATATAATAATGTTTAAAATTATTATTATGGTATGTTTACTGGTATGCATCTTAACCCAGGCTGTGCTGAAAAGCGTGCAATGCAGCAAGCATAAACTAATAGGGGTCCCTGTAAAAATGGATTTCAGGAAAAGGTGAACATTTTATCCATTTGCATGTCATTTACCAGAATCCCTTGCTGTAGTGGAAGGACTGTATGCTGGGCGATAATGGTGAAAGGCAGGGTTGCAGAATGTCTAAAGACATGCACACAGTAATAATTTCCACGTGTGAGATATATCAATTCTCTGTCTGAAAAGGTAATACAACAAAAATAAATAAGGACACAACATGTTTAACGTATCCAAACCTAATTGTAGACAAAGCTTAGTTCAGATGTGTAAGGATTCTGTATGTTCAGAAGAGCATTTAAAGTCAGTGCACAATACAATAATAAGGCCTGCTCATTCATAACTACACAAACAAAAAAGTATCTTTGGCGCTTAAATCTATTACTAATGGTCAAAGTAAGTGACTTATAATAGTGCTTAAATAATAGTGAAAATTCAAATCTTAAGTGATTGTTGTGATACACGTGATAAATATAATCAATAAATAAGGTGCAGCTTCAACCTCATGTTAGATTGCTTTCCTCACCAAAAAGTGTCAGGTATCCTGTGTTGTGGGGAGCGCAGATATAATTGTGGAAAGAAAAACACAAGCAAAAAGTGAAATATGCTTTCAAAAAACTGGATATTCAGTAAGTTCTTAGTAGAATCCAGAGAAATTGTACTTACAAATTTCCCAAAGTACACATGTACATAAAGGTATCTTTTATCCCGAACACAAGCTTTCACCGAGATGTATATGTAAATGTATATATATATATGATATTATATATATATATTATATATATATATATATGTCTGTATTATATATTATCTATATATATCTATATATATATATTATATATATATATATATATATATATATATTATCCACTATACTGGAATAGAAAAGAAATACAGGAATAGGCAGACTGTTCAAATTTTATCTCTTAAAATACAAGTATAAAAATGCACTCACATTTTACAAAAATATAATCACGCATTTAGGATATAATATCTGCACCAACAGAACTCTGTTCCACAATCTGTATGGCGTGTGACGCCTGCTCTCACGTGTTTGGCAAGGCATCCTCAGGTTGACTAGAGATGAGCTGCAAGCAGACAGATGTCCTTGGATATGCCCACCTCTGACGTCACTCTGATCATCACGTCTCCAGGAGCAATTCCAACAGGTGGAGTCAGGAAAGGTAGCGCAGAACGGTCTCAGCTCAGGTCCCTCTGCTCTCACAATGCTGATTACACTCTACATGTTTCACCTATGCGGGTTTCATCAGGAGTGTTTCATGTGGTAATTGCACACTATAAGTACCCTGTCTCTGCTCTCATTGGTGATAAAACCAATGGAAAGGTTTACATAGTTACATAGTAGATGAGGTTGAATAAAGACGTAGGTCCATCAAGTTCAACTATGTAAATTTAGACAAACAGATACTTTATCCTATATCTATACTTACTTATTGATCGAGGAGGCAAACAAAAAACCCATTAAGGGGAAAAAATTAATTCCTTCTGACCCAAGAATTGGCAATCGGATTAATCCCTGGATCAACATCCTTCCCATGTATACTTATTTGGTATATCCCTGTATACCTTCCCAATAAAAAGATGTCCAACCTTTTTTGAACAAATCTATTGTATCTGCACATCACAGTCTCCATGGGTAATGATTCCACATTTAAACTGCCCTTATTGTAAAGAACCCTTTCCTTTGTGCTGGTGAATTTCCTTTCCTCCAACCTTAAGGGATGGCCCCGAGTCCTTTGTACTGCCCGTGGGATGAAGTCTTTTGAAGCTTTTATTGTCCCGAATATATTTGTATAAGTTATCATATCCCCTCTTAGGCTCTTTTCTAATGTAAAACATCTAATTTAGCAGCCTCTCCTCATAAGTTAGAATGTCACCCTCCTTTATTAATTTGGTGGCTCTTCTCTGCACTTCTCTAGTTCCATAATGTCTTTTCTTAGGATTGGTGCCCAAAATTGTAACTCCATATTCAAGGTGTGGTTACTAATGCTTTGTAAAGGGCCTTAATTATGTTACTTCCCTTCCATCCATTGCCGTTTGATGCAAGAAAGATCTTGTTTGCTTTGCAGCTACTGCATGACATGGCACTATTGCTAAGCCTGCTGTCTACAAGCAACTCCTAAATCCTTCTCCATCCAGGATTCCCCCAATATATCTCCATTTAATTTGTAAGTCGCCTTTTTATATCTGATCCCAAATCATAAACTTTACATTATCTGTATTAAACCTCACTGCCATTTACCTGCCACGTTTCCAGTTCTCCAAGTCCTTCTGAAGAGAAATTACATCCTGCTCTGATCTATTAACTTACACAATTTAGTATCATCAGCAAAGATGGAGACTTTGCTCTCGATGCCAACCTCAAGGTCATTAATAAACCAGTTAAAAAGCAGGGGTCCCAGTACCGATACCTGAGGTACTCTCACTCACGACTTAGCCCAACCTGAAAAAGTTCCATTAGACAACCCTCTGTTGTCTGTCCTTTAACCAGTTTTCAATCCAGGTGCATATATTATTACTGAGTCCAATTTTCTTTTATTTTGTACACCAACTTCTTGTGTGAAACCCTATCAAAAGCCTTTGACAAAATCTAAGTAGACCACATCAACTGCATTACCATGATCTAAATTCCTACACAAAGAAACAAATAAGGTGTTTGGAAGATCTATCCTTCATAAATCCATGCTGACTGTATAAAATTTTTTTTCCATTAGGTATTCCTGAATATTTCCCGTATTAAACCTTCAAGTAGTTTCCCTACTATTGAAGTCAGGCTACAGGTCTGTAATTCCCGTTGATCATAGCTCCCTTTTTAAATATAGGACCAATCTGCTTTACGCCAATCTTGTGGTACTGAGCTGTGGAAATGGAGTCCTTGAATATTATATAATGGTTTGGCTATTACTGAGCTTAACCCTTGAGAACTTGGATGTATGCCATCAGGGCCAGGTGCCTTTTTACTTTAATTTTTTCAAGTCGCTTATGAACTTCTTCCTCAGTAAACAATTGTTCATTAATATGGAGGTTGTGGCTTCCTCCTGCGGCACTATTTTGAACTTGATTCTTCCCTGGTAAACACAGAGGCAAAGAATTGGTTTAATACTCAGTTTTTCCTTATCTCCAATAATCTGCCTACCCATCTCACACTGAAAGGGTCCTATATTTTCTTTTCATTTTTTTGTTATTAAGGTACTTAAAGAACTTTTTAGGCTGACCTACTTTCTATTGCAATCCCTTTTCATTATCCATTTTGCTAATTTAATTGCCCTTTGCAATTATAGTTACATTCCTTATCTTCTGATACGATGTCTCTGTCCCTTCTGACTTAAAGAATCTAAACGCCTTCCTCTTCTTGTCCATTTCCTCCCTACCTGTTTATTTAGCCACATTGGTTTTGACTTATTTCTTTTATACTTATTACCCAAGGTTATACATGATAAGAGTGCTTTTCTAACAATGTTTTAGAAGCTGCCCATTTCTCGTCTACATTTTTCCTGCAAAAACATCATCCCATGTATTACTACTAGATTAGACCTCAGTTTATTAAAATCTGCCTTTCTAAAGTTTAAAGTTTTGTTGAACCCAAGTAATCTGTTTTTTGATCATTTATTTCAAGAGACCATGTTTGATCACTGTTACCCAAATGTTCCAGGACTTGAATATTGTTATTCTTTCTACATTGTTTGATATAACCAAATCCCGAACTGCCCCTCTCCTGGTTTGTCCTCAATAATTTGGGTCATATAATTGTCTTAAGCACCCCACAAACCTGTTTTCCTTTTGTTGTAACGCTAATATCATTGCCCCAGTCTATGTCTGGATAATTAAAATCCCCCCATTATGCAAAAATGACCCAGTTTTGATACCTTCTCCATTTGCAAATGTATTTTAGCTTCCTCAGTCTCACAGATATTTGGTGGTTTATAGCATATTCCCACAAAACATTTTCTTTATACTTTTATCTCCACTGCTAATTTCTATCCACAGTCTCTACATTTTCATCATCCTTCATAGACATCATCCCTTATAATAGGTTTAGATCCAGTTTAACATATAACCTACTCCACCTCCCCTTCTATTTGTTCGATCCTTCCGAAAAAAGAATAACCTCTAAAACGTCCAGTCATGAGTTTCATCCCACCATGTTTCAGTAATGCCTATGATATCATAATGCTCCCTTGCAGCTATTAATCAAGCTCCCCCATTTTATCTGTCAGGCTCTTGCATTAGCAAGCATGCATTTAAAAAAAATTTCAGCTGTACTATTATCTTATCTGCTCTTCCTTTGCTCCCACATTGGTTAGTTTTAGAAGTTTTACTAGTTTATCTGTATTTACTATGGGTGTCTCACTGCTGTCAAAATTGCACTTTGCCCCATTCTACCTCACATACCACCTTGTATCCTCATCTATTCCATTTAGTTCATTATCTGTTTCATTCCTCCCCCCTCCTTCGTAGTTTAAAATCTCTCCAACCTTTTTAGCATTCTCCCCCGTAGCACCGAAGATCCCTCTTCATTGAGGTGCAATCCGTCCCTAGAATATAGATAGCACTTCTCAGACAAGGAGTCCAGTGCTCTAAAAACCAAAACCCTCCTTCCTGCACCACTTTCGAGCCATGCATTAACCTCCCTGATCTCTGACTGTCTCCCTGCGGTAGAGCATGGCACTGGTAGAATTTCAGAAAATACTACCTTGGCAGTCTTGCCTTAAGCTTTGGTAGATTCCTGTAATCATTTTTTAGGACCCTCCATCTTTCTCTACTTTGTCATTGGTGCCAACGTGTACCAGACCACGGGTCAATCACAGCCCCCCCCCCCACAATTGTCTACCCGCATCCGCAATGTGCCGAACCCGAGCACCTGGGAGACAACAAACTGTTCGTTCATGCGGTCTGGCAAAGATTGCCCTATCTACCTTCCTAATAATGGAGTCCCTACCACCACAATCTTTCTTTGTATCTGAGCATCCTGAGTCCCACTGTGTGGAGGAACTATCCTGGCTGCTAGAGGAATTTTCCTTATCTGTACATCGCCCCAAATTTACATTTATTTTATGTGTGTTTCATATATATTATTTTTTTCATTAAATATTTTTAATGTTTAAATCATTTTTTCTGTTCAAGCATTGGTTTTTCAACTCAATATATATTGATTGATTATATCATGTAATTTATACTAATTATTATGGACTGACTATTTATTTATTTGTTCCAACTATTATATTATAATATATACTGTATATACGGTCAATTCCAGTTTTTTCATTACCGACTATACACGCTTATTATACGATTTCCCTTTTTTTCAAGTGGATGCTGACGCTTTATATATATCTATATATATGTATATATATATATATATATATATAATTATATATCATTAAATCTACTAATATACGTTGTATTGATTGTGAACGTTGTCAACTAGTATATCCACTCGATAGGTATTTTCTTCTCTTTAAATAGAGATTTCATTTATTATGATGTTTCTTTTAAGTTTGATTCTTTTTTCTAGTTTCTTCATCTTTGGAAGTTATACCAAGTTTCGTTTTGTTACATATAGACAGTGTTTTAATTCATAAATGTTTCTGTTAATAAGTTGTAATTTTTTGTATTGCCCACGGCACGTGCTGCGTCATTCGTTTGTGGCACTCCTGAGAGTTTCAGGAAGTGGAACAACGAATGGAAAGCAGCGCGCCTCATGGGTACTTAAGCAGAACTGGCGAGTACTTAGTTAGTCACCTTGAGAAAGAGCTCACGCTTGAAACCGTTGGTGGGGGTCTGTGTACCCCGTAATGTAGCTGTATTTTTTTTGTGGGTTTCCATTAAACTACTTTTTTTATGGGCACACGCTCTCCTGGATTCATTCAAAACTCTTGGGGTTTCTGAGAATTAGTGGCTGCTTTTTCCTTTTGCTTGTGTCAAGTTACCCAGAGAAAAAATGGAAGCACACCCCCTACTGTGAAAGAAGAAACTTGACAGCCAAAAGGACATTACCAACGCTAAATGTGAGTTATTTTACACAAGCATATTCTCCAATCTGCCCCTTACTACATTGCTCGTGGGGCCCTATCCCACTAGTCAGATTACTATGGAGTAGTGATTAATACAGTACATGATTGTTCTGTGTCGTATGGGTTGGCTATCCCTTATGTCATTTATCCGGGGGGTTTCATTTCAGGAATCATCATATGCATTTATTGAAACTTTGCAATTTTTTGTACATGAGGTGAGAAAAAGACGTAGGTCAACAAGTTCAACCTATGCTTAATTTAGACAACAGATACTTTATCCTATATCCATACTTACTTATTGATCCAGAGGAAGGCAAAAAAAAAAAAACCATTAAGGGGAAATTTAATTCCTTCCGACTCCAAGAATTGGCAATTGGATTAATCCCTGGTCAACATCCTCCCATGTATACTTATTTGGTATATCCCCTTGTACCTTTCCATCTAAAAGATGTCCAACCTTTTTTGAACAAATCTATTGTATCTGCCATCACAGTCTCCATGGGTAATGAATTCCACATTTTAACTGCCCTTACTGTAAAGAACCTTTCCTTTGTTGCTGGTGAAATTCCTTTCCTCAACCTTAAGGGATGGCCGAGTCCTTTGTAGTGGCCCGTGGGATGAAATAGTTTTTTGAAAGCTCCTTGTATTGTCCCCGAATATACAGTATTTGTATATAGTTATCATATCCTCTTGATGTGCCTCTTTTCTAATGTAAATAAATTCTAATTTAGCTAGCCTCTCCTCATAAGTTAGAATGTCCATCCCTTTATTAATTTGGTGGCTCTTCTCTGACTATCTCTAGTTCATAATGTCTTTTCTTAGGATTGGTGCCCCAAAATTGTACTCCGTATTCAAGGTGGTGGTCTTACTAATGCTTGTAAAGGGGCATAATTATGTTTACTTCCCTTCCATCCATTGCCCGTTGATGCAAGATATGATCTTGTTTGCCTTGAAGCTTCTGCATTACATTGGGCACTTATGTAAGCCTGCTGTCTACAAGCACCATAAAGTTATCCCCAGACTCTCGCCTTCATCATGCCCATGCAATAACAGCTTAGTCCTCATCCGGCAACCCTTTAGCCCATCCTCTCTCTTCTGTCACTCGCTTCTCTCTGGTCTTAATGGTCCGATCAAAGTAGTGGAGTACCTCAGGGATCGGTTACTGGGCCCCGCTTTTTAACTTTTTCTTAATGACCTTGAGGGTTGGCATCGCGAGAGCAAAGTCTCCATCTTTGCTGATGATGTACTAAATTGGAAGGTAAGGAATCAGAGCAGGATTGTAATTTCTTCCAGAAGGACTCGGGGAGAGATGGACAGTGCGCAGGCAAATGCAGATGAGTTAATAAAGATAATGTAAGGTTTATGGAATTTGGATGCAAGAATAAAAAGGGACTTACAAATTAAATGGAGATATATGGGGGAATCCTTGATGGAGAAAGGCTTTTAGGAGTGCTTGTAGACAGCAGGCTTAGCAATAGTGCCCATGTAATGCAGAAGCTCAAGGCAAACAAGATCAGATCTTGCATCAAACGGGCAAGGGATGGAAGGGAAGTTAAAACATAATTATGCAACTTTACAAAGCATTAGTAAGGGGACCACACCTTGAATAGGGAGTTACAATTTTGGGGACACCAAAACCAAGAAAAGCCATTATGAACTAGAGAGCGTGCAGAGAAGAGCACAAATTAATAAAGGGAATGGACATTCTAACTTAGAGGAGAGGCTAGCCAATGAGATTATTGACATTAGAAAAGAGGCATCAAAGAGGGGCTAGATAAACTTATACCAAATACTGTATATTCGGGGACAATACACGGAGCTTTCAAAGAACTATTCATCCCACGGGCACTACAAGGAATCGGGCAATTCCCTAAGGTTGGAGGAAAGGAAATTTCACCAGCAACAAAGGAAGGGTTTCTTTACGTAAGGGCAGTTAAAATGTGGAATCAACCCATGGGAGCTGTTGATGGCAGATACATAAGATTTGTTAGCAAAAAAAAGGTTGACATCTTTTAGAGGGGAAAGGTATTACAGGGATTATACCCCCAATAAGTATACCTGGAGATGTTGATCCAGGATTAATCACTTGCCAATTCTTGGAGTCAGGAAGGAATTAAAATGTTCCCCTTAATGGTTTTTTTTTGTTTGCCTTTCCTTCGGGATCAATAAGTAAGTAGGGATATTATAGGACAAAGTATATGTGCTAAATTTAGCATAGTTGAACTTGATTGACGAGTCTTTTTTAACCTCAGGTACAACAAATGCAAAGGTTCAATAAATGCCATATGATGATTCCTGAAATGAAAACCCCCCGATAATGACTAAGGGATAGCCAACCCATCCGACAACCGAACACTCATGTTATGTATTAATCACTACTCCATAGTAATCTGACAGTGGGATAGGGTCCACGAGCACTGTAGTAAGGGGCAGGATTGGAAATTATTGCTTGTGATAAAATAACCCCACATTAGCGTGGTTGGAATGTCCTTTTGGCGGTCCAAGTTTTTCGTTCACAGTAGGGGGTGTGCTTCCATTTTTCTCTGGGGAAACTTGACACGAAGCCAAAAGGAAAAAGCAAGAGGCAAGGCAGCAATAAGAAGGATCCCCCCGAAGAAAGAAGACGAAGAAGAACCAAAGAGAGAGCAAAGGAGAAGCAGAGCCACAGAAGAAGACAGCAGATAAAGCCACTAATTCTCGGAAACCACAAAGAGAGTTGAATGGAAATCCAGGAGAGCGTTGTGTGCCCATAAAAAAGAATAGTTCATGGAAACCACAAAAAAAACAGCTACATTACGGGTTACACAGACCCCCACCAACGAGTTTCAAGGTGAGCTTCTCTCAAGGTGACTAACTAAATTACTGCCGTCTGCTTAAGTACCCCTGCGCGCGGGCTGTCATTGTTGTTCACGTCTGGAAAACTATTAGGAGTGACACAACGTAAATGACGTCAGCACGTGCCGTGGGGCAATACAAAAAATTACAACGTATTACCAAGAAACATTATGAATTAAAAAATGTCTATATGTAAACATACATACGAATATTTGGTATAACTTCCAAAGATGAAGAAACACTAGAAAAAAGAATACAAACTTAAAAAGAAACATCATAATTAAATGAAAATCTCTATTTAAAGAAAGAAAATACCTATCGAGTGGATAGACTAGTTGACAAACGTTACAATACATATAAACGTATATTAGTATGATTTTAATGATAATAATTAATATATATATATATATACAGTATATATAAAGCGTCAGTATCCACTTGAAAAAAAGGGAAATCGTATAATAAGCTGTATAGTCAGGGAATGAAAAAACTGGAATTGACCGATATATACAGTATAGTAATAGAATAGTTGGAACAAATAAATAAATATGTCAGTCAATAATAATTAGTATAAGAAAATGATATAAATCAATCAATATATTATTGAGTTGAAAAACCAAATGCTTGAACAAAAAAATGCTTTAAACATTAAAAATATATGAATGAAAAAATAATATATAATGAAAACACACATAAAATAAATGTAAATTGGGGCGATGTACAAGATAAGGAAAATTCCTCTAGCAGCCAGGGGAATAGTTCCTCCAGCACAGTGGGGACTCAGGATGCTCAGATACAAAGAAAGATTGTGGTGGTAAGGGACTCCATTATTAGGAAGGTAGATAGGGCAATCTGTTGCCGGGACCGGATGAACCGAACAGTTTGTTGTCTCCCAGGTGCTCGGGTTCGGCACATTGCGGATCGGGTAGACAGATTGTTGGGGGGGGGGGCTGGGATTGACCCGGTGGTCTTGGTACACGTTGGCACCAATGACAAAGTTAGAGAAAGATGGAGGGTCCTAAAAAATGATTACAGGAATCTACGCCAAAGCTTAAGGCAAGGACTGCCAAGGTAGTATTTTCTGAAATTCTACCAGTGCCATGCGCTACCGCAGGGAGACAGTCAGAGATCAGGGAGGTTAATGCATGGCTCAGAAAGTGGTGCAGGAAGGAGGGGTTTGGGTTTTTAGAGCACTGGGACTCCTTGTCTGAGAAGTGCTATCTATATTCTAGGGACGGATTGCACCTCAATGAAGAGGGATCTTCGGTGCTACGGGGGAGAATGCTAAAAAGGTTGGAGGAGATTTTAAACTACGAAGGAGGGGGGAGGGGAATGAAACAGATAATGAACTAAATGGAATAGATGAGGATACAAGGTGGTATGGAGGTAGAATGGGGCAAGTGCAATTTTGACAAGCAGTGAGACACCCATAGTAAATACAGATAATACTAGAAAACTTCTAAAGACTAAACCAAGTGGGAGCAGAAAGGAAGGAGCAGATAAGATAATAGTACAGGCTGAAATTTTTTTTAAATGCATGCTTGCTAATGCAAGAAGCCTGACAGATAAAATGGGGGAGCTTGAATTAATAGCTGCAAGGGAGCAGTATGATATCATAGGCATTACTGAAACATGGTGGGATGAAACTCATGACTGGACAGTTAATTTAGAGGGTTATTCTTTTTTTCGGAAGGATCGAACAAATAGAAGGGGAGGTGGAGTATGTTTATATGTTAAACTGGATCTAAAACCTATTATAAGGGATGATGTCTATGAAGGGAATGATGAAAATGTAGAGACTTTGTGGATAGAAATTAGCAGTGGAGATAAAAGTATAAAGAAAATGTTTGTGGGAATATGCTATAAACCACCAAATATCTGTGAGACTGAGGAAGCTAAAATACATTTGCAAATGGAGAAGGTATCAAAACTGGGTCATGTTTGCATAATGGGGGATTTTAATTATCCAGACATAGACTGGGGCAATGAGATTAGCGTTACAACAAAAGGAAACAGGTTTGTGGGGGTGCTTAAAGACAATTATATGACCCAAATTATTGAGGAACCAACCAGGAGAGGGGCAGTTCTGGATTTGGTTATATCAAACAATGTAGAAGTAATAACAAATATTCAAGTCCTGGAACATTTGGGTAACAGTGATCATAACATGGTCTCATTTGAAATAAATGATCAAAAAACAGATTACTTGGGTTCAACAAAGACTTTAAACTTTAGAAAGGCAGATTTTAATAAACTGAGGTCTAATCTAGTAGTAATACAATGGGATGATGTTTTTGCAGGGAAAAATGTAGACGATAAATGGGCAGTCTTTAAAACATTGTTAGAAAAGCACTCTTATCAGTGTATAACCTTGGGTAATAAGTATAAAAGAAATAAGTCAAAACCAATGTGGCTAAATAAACAGGTAGGGGAGGAAATGGACAAGAAGAGGAAGGCGTTTAGATTCTTTAAGTCAGAAGGGACAGAGACATCGTATCAGAATGATAAGGAATGTAACTAATAATTGCAAAAGGGCAATTAAATTAGCAAAAATGGATAATGAAAAAGGGATTGCAATAGAAAGTAAGGTCAGCCCTAAAAAGTTCTTTAAGTACCTTAATAACAAAAAAATGAGAAAAGAAAATATAGGACCCTTTCAGTGTGAGATGGGTAGGCAGATTATTGGAGATAAGGAAAAAGCTGAGGTATTAAACAAATTCTTTGCCTCTGTGTTTACCAGAGAAGAATCAAGTTCAAAAGTAGTGCCGCAGGAGGAAGCCACAACCTCCATATTAATGAACAATTGTTTAACTGAGGAAGAAGTTCATAAGCGACTTGAAAAAATTAAAGTAAATTAGGCACCTGGCCCTGATGGCATACATCCAAGAGTTCTCAAGGAGTTAAGCTCAGTAATAGCCAAACCATTATATTTAATATTCAAGGACTCAATTTCCACAGGCTCAGTACCACAAGATTGGCGTAAAGCAGATGTGGTGCCTATATTTAAAAAGGGAGCTAGATCACAACCGGGAAATTACAGACCTGTAAGCCTGACTTCAATAGTAGGGAAACTACTTGAAGGTTTAATACAGGATAATATTCAGGAATACCTAATGGAAAACAAAATTATTAGTAACAGTCAGCATGGATTTATGAAGGATAGATCTTGCTAAATTAACCTTATTTGTTTATTTGAGGAGGTAAGTAGGAATTTAGACCAGTGTAATGCAGTGGATGTGGTCTACTTAGATTTTGCAAAGGCTTTTGGTACGGTTTCACACAAGAGGTTGGTGTACAAAATAAAGAAAATTGGACTCAGTAATAATATATGCACCTGGATTGAAAACTGGTTAAAGGACAGACAACAGAGGGTTGTCCTAAATGGAACTTTTTCAGGTTGGGCTAAAGTCGTGAGTGGAGTACCTCAGGGATCGGTACTGGGACCCCTGCTTTTTAACTTGTTTATTAATGACCTTGAGGTTGGCATCGGAGAGCAAAGTCTCCATCTTTGCTGATGATACTAAATTGTGTAAGGTAATAGAATCAGAGCAGGATGTAATTTCTCTCCAGAAGGACTTGGAGAGACTGGAAACGTGCGCAGGTAAATGGCAGATGAGGTTTAATAAAGATAAATGTAAGGTTATGAATTTGGGATGCAAGAATAAAAAGGCGACTTACAAATTAAATGGAGATATATTGGGGGAATCCTTGATGGAGAAGGATTTAGGAGTGCTTGTAGACAGCAGGCTTAGCAATAGTGCCCAATGTAATGCAGAAGCTTCAAAGGCAAACAAGATCATATCTTGCATCAAACGGGCAATGGATGGAAGGGAAGTAAACATAATTATGCCCCTTTACAAAGCATTAGTAAGACCACACCTTGAATATGGAGTACAATTTTGGGCACCAATCCTAAGAAAATACATTATGGAACTAGAGAGAGTGCAGAGAAGAGCCACCAAATTAATAAAGGGAATGGACATTCTAACTTATGAGGAGAGGCTAGCTAAATTAGATTTATTTACATTAGAAAAGAGGCATCAAAGAGGGGATATGATAACTATATACAAATACTGTATATTCGGGGACAATACAAGGAGCTTTCAAAAGAACTATTCATCCCACGGGCACTACAAAGGACTCGGGCCATCCCTTAAGGTTGGAGGAAAGGAAATTTCACCAGCAACAAAGGAAAGGGTTCTTTACAGTAAGGGCAGTTAAAATGTGGAATTCATTACCCATGGAGACTGTGATGGCAGATACAATAGATTTGTTCAAAAAAAGGTTGGACATCTTTTTAGATGGGAAAGGTATACAGGGATATACCAAATAAGTATACATGGGAAGGATGTTGATCCAGGGATTAATCCAATTGCCAATTCTTGGAGTCAGGAAGGAATTAAATGTTCCCCTTAATGGTTTTTTTTTGTTTGCCTTCCTCTGGATCAATAAGTAAGTATGGATATAGGATAAAGTATCTGTTGTCTAAATTTAGCATAGGTTGAACTTGATTGACCTACGTCTTTTTTCAACCTCATGTACAAAAATTGCAAAGTTCAATAAATGCATATGATGATTCCTGAAATGAAACCCCCCGGATAATGAATAAGGGATAGCCAACCCATACGACACAGAACAATCATGTACTGTATTAATCACTACTCCATAGTAATCTGACTAGTGGGATAGGGTCCCCACGAGCAATGTAGTAAGGGGCAGATTGGAGAATATGCTTGTGATAAAATAACTCACATTTAGCGTTGGTAATGTCCTTTTGGCTGTCCAAGTTTCTTCTTTCACAGTAGGGGGTGTGCTTCCATTTTTTCTCTGGGTAACTTGACACGAAGCAAAAGGAAAAAGCAGCCACTAATTCTCAGGAAACCACAAAGAGAGTTGAATGAAATCCAGGAGAGCGTGTGCCCATAAAAAAGAATAGTTTAATGGAAACCACAAAAAAAATACAGCTACATTACGGGGTACACAGACCCCCACCAACGAGTTTCAAGCGTGAGCTCTTTCTCAAGGTGACTAACTAAAGTACTCGCCAGTCTGCTTAAGTACCCATGAGGCGCGCTGCTGTCCATTCGTTGTTCACTTCCTGAAACTCTCAGGAGTGACACAAACGTAATGACGTCAGCACGTGCCGTGGGCAATACAAAAAATTACAACTTTATTAACAAGAAACATTTATGAATTAAAACACTGTCTATATGTAAACAAACATACGAATACTTGGTATAACTTCCAAAGATGAAGAAACACTAGAAAAAAGAATACAA
>WSYH01011908.1:0-19864 GCA_036426205.1 Ascaphus truei | reverse complement strand
TGTTTTTTGTTCACCGGATTGTTGATGGTAGAGATTAGAACAGAAACAACGTATGGTACCTCAAGGCTCCACCAGTATATTGTATTTGATGAAGTTAAAAACAAAAGGGGAGTTAGCTCCGAGGAGCCTTGTTTGGTGGTACTGCCAAGGGCAGGGCAGGGGCACACGCCACACTTTACCAAGCTAAGTTTGAGATGACCGTGCTCTTAGTCGCTGACATACCGGCTGTCGCACGGTTATGGACATATCCCTACCTTGCCGGAGCCCATCTGAGAGAGGTGAAAGTATGAAAGAGATAACCAAGACAGTTGGCTTAGGGAGGCAGTTCAAGAGTACCTGCGGGACCAAGTTAGGTCCGGGCGACGAGTCTTCGGTATTCACAATGAGGATAATAAGATTAGGGAATAGTTTGCGCATTGGAGCCATGCCAGGTTGTATTACATGCACGGTGTTACAAACAGGTCCTGAGCCATGGGCCAGTTAGTCGGTTAGCTGTGCCTGTTGACTGTCACTGACCATAATGGGAGAACGGGTAAGGAAGCCTGATCCAAGGCAATATCTGTAGTCAACGCTTCTCATTGTGGGACGCTACCCGGGATGTGCTTGCAATTATACCTCAATTAGCATGTATTATGTGTTTATGTGTGCTGTTTCCAGGTGTTGCCCGAGGATGGAAGTGACGTCAGTCACGAAACGCGTAGGTTTCAAAGGTCACATGGTGCCTTGGAGTTCCATGGTTGTGAGGACGAGTGTTCAGCAAGTGTAAGCAGGAGAGCAGCCTTTTTTTTTCATTGAAGCTGTTAGAATTGGTCAAGCAGGAGTGTGGAGTCCCAAAAGCCATCTTGGAGTGTGTTTTGAAGCTAGACGGAAAGAAACTTACACAGGGAGCCCCTGAGGGAACCAAAAATGCTGCAGGCATCGCCCTCTTGTTCCACACATGCTTGTTATTCAGTCTGATGTAAGTTTAAGGGTTTGGGCTTTAACCCCTATGATGACCCTCTGCCAAAACTAGGCTTTTTTTTTATTATTACATAGTTATTTTTCTTTCAGCTTGAGTTGTATATTATCTTCTGTTTAAGTGTTTCATGTTTAGTGTTCCCATTTTAACATTACGTATTACACTATTATTTTTTCTTGGGTTCTTCAGTCCCTATGTCACGGACCCCCGGATTGGAGATGTTCAGTGATGGAGCATTTGAGTATTCGTCCTTCCATCGGTTTGGACTTATTAGACTTCGGACTCTTTTTGGGTGCTGGTCTGTTTATGTTCTTTGTGTTCTCTTGGTGTGTTCTGCTAGTGTTCTTGCTGCCCTTGTACCACAATTGGTTTTATTGTTAGTTTTTTTATTTTATTTGCACGTTAGCGCCTAAGCACTTTTCTTTGTGTTAGCAGGATGGTACTGCTAAAGATTTTTCATCTTTCTTCCTTTTTCCTTTTTCTCCTTACATTTCCCCCCCTCCGCCCCCCGTATCATGTCCCCGTTCCCCCCGACTTACCTCTTTTCCTTTTTCTCGCCCCCGTCTCTTTGTTTTTTTTTTGCCCCCTCCCTCTTTCTTTTATCCCCTCCTTTTTCCTCCCCCCCTCCTTATTACCTGATTTTTCCGTCTTTTATTTTTTTATTCTTTTTTCTCTCCCTTTTCCCTTTTTTCCTGTTTCTTTTCTTTCCCCTTTTTCATTCTTTTTTTTGTTTTTTTTCTTTTCTTTTCCTTTTTATCTTCCGTTCCCCCCCCCGATCCCCCCCTTCTCCCCTCCCCAACCCGACCTTTCCCCTCCCCTTACCCGCAGCTCTCCCCCTCCCCCTTATTTCCAAACTTTTCGTCTAACTCCTATTTCCTCTTTTCCCCACTTTTTTTTTTTCTTTTGGCTATCTTTCCCCCTTTTTTTTCCGACTGCTTAAAGATAGGTCCAAGTTGGGACTCCATTTTGGGATTCCACCCTTGGGAGGAGTGTTCAGGCCCCCTGTAAAACAATGATACAGTGGATGATTAATATTTATTCCTTGTCTACTGTCGATTTAGGTTTCCCAGTTAAGATCAGGCGCCATAGCGCCAGCTAATCATCATGGGTTTTCCCCCTTTTCATTTAGCCCCTATTCTCTGAGTGGTTCGACGCAGGCCTGGACTTCTGCGCAGGCATAGCAGAGGGGATTGGTTATTGATGACACATGATTTGGCGGGGGGCTAGCTCTATATTTAGCACCAACTTCCGGTTGTGCTTAGGTGGGTTATGTTCTTGTTCCTTCTTTGTGACGTGGCGGTTCTTCGTTTCGCTGAGGAGGAGTTTAGGGAAGTGTTCGATTGTGAACAGTATGTATCGAGAGTTTCTTAGAGTTGCTGCGTTATTATGCCGGTTTTGAGCCACAAAATTCCTGCGGAACAGGTCTGAGGAGGATCAGGGGAGGCCTTCGGGTCCCCAGGCGCAGAGTGCCGGAAGAGAGCGATGGAGGAACTGAATTTTTACGATCAGCGTCTATAAAGTGGAGCTGATAGAATTATATTAGACTGGTGGTGCAATTGCCCTCACCCCAACTGCCAGGGGGTGATGGGGGGGGGTGCATGAGAAATTCAAGACCACCTCGAGGGCTAACTCGGGGGTGGGCCATGGGGTATTGAAGCCCATAGCTCAGGACCATCCCTGTGGAAGAAAGAGAGTGACTTGGCGAGGAAAAGGAAAGAGGGAGGAATATTGGGTGGAGGTGAGCGTATATTCACCACGTACTGGGATGTGTTGTGGCTGGCATGGAAGCCTATCGTTAGGATTATTGTTGCTCTGTCAATAAGGAGACTATTCGTCCTCCGTAAAGGACTTTTGTGTGCTGGGAGAGTATAAACCCTGGTTTGACCGAGGGTTTCTATACCGGTCCTGTTCCCATTACCCTGGGAGTTTAAAGAGATGGAGCGATGCCACCACTAAGAGATGCAGAAGCCCAGTCCTGGCCACCCCTACAAAACACCGAGGGAAGCTTAAGGCCCTTCCTGTTCTCCTAACATGTACGCAACCACACCGAGTAATCTGCCCTCTTTACACCTAGCCATAACCGTAGAGCTGGGGGGTGGGGGGGAATTGGAGCAGGGTACAAATATTTAATTCAAAATATTGCATTGGAGCCAAAACCGGGACACCACGAACTTCTTTTAAATCAGGATGGATTTGATTTTAAGACATTTCTTGTAATTTTACCACATGTCTTTGGGACTTTGATATTTACAAAAAGACGTATATGTAGATTGTCATAGGGAAAATGTTATGGATCAAAAGAAAAAAAAGAGAGAATGTAAAACCCACAAACTTACAGAAAAAGGATATTTTATATAAAAAATGAAACATATTTGATAGAACAAAAGGAGAAGTGTCATTCAAATATGTAATAATTCCGTAATTTAACTTAGAGTGAAGTTTATCAATGACCCAAAATGAAAATGGAAGTAAAGTCAGAGGGAAAATGGCCAAGGGTCCAGTCGATGTTTAGACCGACGGGACTTGGGTTTTTAACGTAAAATATCCCAAAATGCTCCTTTGGGTCTACACCAAATATTTTTATGCAGGCCTAGATATGCAGCACACACATAACTGTATATATTGTAAGATAGTCATATATATATACTTTTTTTTTTCTTTTTTTTTTTTATTTTTTTTTTTTTTTTTTTTGTTTTTTTTTTTTTATAAAAAAACATAATAATATTATATATTATATTGTATATAGAATATTATTTTGGGGTGAGCAGATAATATATTATATATAATATATACGCTCTTACGAGCTTTGCCAACGTTGTTTAGGGGTGAATGTGTATATATATACACACATAACCCCCACAACGTTGCAACCGTAGTAAGAGCGTTGGGGATAAGCCATTTGTCGTTTAAAAAAATGAATTATGGTAGCATGCATAGGTTGGATAAGCATTCGTTGGTAAAGCGAAGCGGTTGTAAATGAGGATGCCTGTACAGCCCCAAGAATGACAATATTAATAGCATTAGTGATGATTTATTTTTTGATACCAATACTTATATTCAATAAAGTACAATGGTATTTGTGATTAATTAATAATATGTGATTATTTTACTGTGCTGCAACACATGCGTGGTATATGTACACTGGCCGTTTCTTCACATTTGATTATCTTGCTCGGCTTCAAGGCTTTGACAATGAGTGGTGGAGCCGCAGCATTTTGTGTTTAAATTTAAAGTGTTATGGACGCAATCACTAGCAAATGACTATTATAAATACAGTTTGGCTTTGTGGTAGCATCAACCGACATCCACTGCACCTGACGAAGCTCCGCCTGGAGAGAAAGAACGTGAGTAGTTGGCGTGGGAGCTAGTGACGTGCGGTGAGTCACATACACGTGGTGGTAGCTATTCCGGTGTACCGGAAGCCCCCCTGCAAGCTTGATGGATGTGCTTGCTTTTGCCGCGGGGTCAATGAGAGGACGCAGCTTTCAGGATACGATCAGCTGAGTATTGTCTATATGATCATACTTAGAGTGTTATGTTGCAGTTATACGATTTTCAAAAAAATTAATTCCAAAAAACTAGTACAGGGGATTTTCCCGTTGGTTAAAATTTGACCTAGCGATTTGGGAAGCTGCTGCTGTTGTTGATTTGAAAGCAGCGTTTTGAGTCTTTAATATTTGGTAGTGTAGTTGATTAGATAGGGATATTCCATTCAAGTACTCTGCAAATACCATACTCTGAGATAAGATTGTTTACTAATGGACTCTGGAGTTGCATTGTATGCCAGCCATGTGTATTTTGTTTCACTCTATATATTATTCATTCTAGATGCTGGGGCCATAGACAAAAAAAGGTAATTAGTTGATTTGCCAGATTTTCAGAGTGATTAATTGTGTGTAATACTCTAGATTTATCAAGCTTGAGCAGGAGCGATAGGTTAACACCTATATATTATATAGCATGGTGTAATTTACATATACTCATTACCAATATATAATTGATTTTATAAAAAAACCAGGAGCACAGAACATACAAACCAAAGACCAAAGCTCAGTTTTAGCACATCCAGTGAAAATCATACACGGTACAGTGCCTAAATTATAGAGGTATAAATTATATATTAAGTTAAATACGTAAAATGGTCTTTTAGTTTGACATTTTTGGCCAAAATTGTTGTAAGCCCCTGAGCCAACGTCACGGCAGACCACAATTCAGGGGTCCCTAACGCTAATATAAATTCTTAATAACCTGTGTAATAACAGGAAGAATGATTTATAGTAAATCTGTCAATATTAGTTGCAAAGTTCTAAGTCTGATTGAAGCCTTTATTAACCTGCACATTACCAGGAAAAGCACTCTGTATTAGAGTTGTCACAACCATCCTGCAAGCAAACAAGTTCCCCTGTGTGGAAGATGCTATGGAGTGAGCCCTTAACCATTTAACTGTGGGAGGGGGTGAGCTTAAATTAAGTAGGAGGTTGCCACCCTCCAATCAGCCAGGACTAGCTGAAACACAATTGTAAAATATATTGGACACCTAACAAGCTCCTATTTAGTGTGGTGTGCACCATAAATGTACACTCTGTGAGTGATCTTGTGATGCGTCACAATCTTCACCCTATTGTTAATACTTTAAGTAATCTACCATCCCCCCTGGGGCAGTGGGTACAGTGTAGTGACACCGGTTGATTGAGGTCTCTTTTCTTGATGAGTCTAACATGCTCCATAATGCGTGTTTTAAGATTCCTCGTAGTTCGGCCCACATACTGTTTCCCACAACCACAGGTGAGGAGGTAGATCACGAACGTGGTTTTACAATTGATAAAGCTACGTATGTTAAACACAGCCTTAGTACTGTACACTGGCGACACACTTTATTCGAGCTCGGCTAGTCCCACGAATTCGGGTATACCCGGGTGTATTGAGGTTTGTGACTGTTTTCTGCCCGAGTGCATTGAGGTATTTTCCAGCAAATTTATAATATCTCATACATCTAATTTGGCTTGAGAAAGTGTTTATCTTAGGTGGATACCTATCCCTGTGGGACTGTTTTAAATGTAGATCATGTGTCGTATAAGTATGAATTATTAGAGCATTTCAAGGCACGATCCAATCTTCCGGAAAAGTTGTTGCCAGTTATAAAGTCATGCCAATTGTATACTGTACACTCATGCGAGCACTTGTGTATTCCACAATTCTCCCGGTAATGTGAGCTCAGAACCCAAGGTGGGCCTTGTTACTAACACTGAATTATTTTCTCCGTTTCAAGCCCTTGGAGTACAGTTACCCCTTATTTTTTCTATGCTCTTTGTTTTTGTTAAAGGCACCAGGCCAAGTCACTGGTGACCTGTATCAAAAGCCTTTGGTAAAATTAAGTAGATCACATCAACTGCATTCCCTGCGTCTAAATTCCTACAGTAACTTACCACCTCAAAGAACTAATAAGTTAGTTTGGCACGACTCTATCCGTTATAAATCCCGTGTTGTATACTAATCTAATTTGTTTTTCATTTAGTATTCATTAATATATCCCATATTAAGCTTCAAGTAGCTTCCCCACTAGTGGTTTGTAACCAGTGCCGTCTTTACGCACGTGCACGCTGGCAGTTGCCCGGGGCCCCGAGCCCACGAGCATAGGGGCCCCAGCTAATCGAGGCACGACAAAGTTAACAATAATTTTCCGATTCATCACCCTCAACACACAACTCCCGCTAACTCGGGTAGAAGGAGAAAATTTACGATCTTGTGCGGAGGAGTTGGCAGTCGGCATTCGCGAGATAAATTTTGTTTAGGACCAGTGCATGCTTTGCCCCAAGGGCCTGTAATGGCTGTTAAGAAGGCCCAGGTTTGTACCGGGTCCGATTATTAAAAAAAGAAAAGAAACAAAAAGGTACACCGGGCAAGAATTAACATTGTTACCCGTGCACGGGCCCTTGAGGAAGCTGCGGTGACCACTGGGACCAGCAAGCAGACGCTGGCGGCCAGTTGGCAGCAGCAATGGAAGGTGCTTGTCATCCGGTTGGAGCATCAGTGAACAGAGCTGATGGCACTTGGTGTGAGCGTCCTGAAATTACCCGGCGGCCGTTCCAGGCCTCCTCTGCCGGGTCCGGGCAATTTCGGGGTAGACTGAAAAAGCTTGGTACAATCAATCTATACCCACCTTTCCCCATATTTATTTATTCTTACAGGGTGTAATTCCCGGTATCTCCTTTTAAAATTATGAAGCGCACCACATCTGCTTTACGCCAATCATTTTGTACTAAAGACTACGGAAATTGAGTCTACATTATATGCAATGATTGGCTATTAACTGAATTTAGCGCCTTAAGAACGCTTGATATATGCATCGGGGCAAGGTGCCTTATTTACTATTATTGCCATTGATTCTTCCCTGGTAAATCACAGGAGGTTTAATACCATTACTTTGGCCGATCTCCAATAAGTTGCTTTGCCCATCTCACACAAGGGCCTATATTTTCTTCTCAGTTTTTTTTTGTTATTAAGGCAGACCAAACAACTTTTAGAGGTTTATCTTACTTTCTATTCAAATTGTTAATTTTCAATTTTGCTAATTTTTGTTTGCCCTTTTGCAACTTTTGCTTACATTCCTTATAACTTATCATGATGCACTCAGACCAGTTGGACTTTAAGAATCATAAACGCCAGTGCGCTATTCCTTGCAATTTACTCCCTACCTGTTTATTTAGCCACTGGGTTTAGTCTTGTGTTCTTATTATATTTGATTTACCCCATACGGGGTATGATGTGTGCTTTTCTAACATTGTTTAAAAAGACTGCCCATTTATGTTCCAGACATTTTTCACTGAAAAAACTCTCCCCGATGTATTCCTTTAGATTATTCCTCAATGATTACAAAATCTGCTTTTAAAATGTAACAGTCTTTGTTGCAACCTTGCAATTGGTTTTTTGAGTCATTTATTTCAAAGTGAGACCAGTTACGAACACTGTTTCCCCAATTTCTCGGACTTTAAAAGTTGTTGTATACTTCTACAAGGTTTGATCTGACCAAAATCCAGTATTGCCCCGCGCTCTCCTGGGTGGTTCTCTAGTCCATTGTTGGTCATGTAAGTGTGCTTTAAGCGAATCCCAAAAACCTGTTTCCTCTCCCTTTTGTTTGTAATGCTAGTCTCATTAGCCCATTCTATGTCTGGCTAATTAAATCCACCCCTTTGCAAAGATGGACCTCCATTTTGCAAAAGTATGTTTGGCTTACTTTATCTCAGATATTTGGTGAGTTTATATGCAATCCCTACAAACATTTTCTTGTGTACTTTATAGCTCCACTGCTAATTTCAACCAAAGTTTCTCTACATTTTATTTTAATTCCCTTATTAACTTTCCCTTAGAATAGGTTTTAGATCCAGTTTAACCATAAATTAAACATACCTGTTCCTCATCTATTGTTTCCTTAAAGTATTACCCACCTATCCCTTGCTTTCCCATCCCGCTTATCTATAGTCGTTATGTCTTGTTCCCCACTCACCCATAAATACCTTGTTATTTCAAGCGACAGAAATCTTATGGGTGCACCATCCCATAGGACCGGTCCAAAAGGACCTTCAACTCAACCCTCCTCCGCAACCATTTCTTGCCATGTTACCTCTCACACCTTGTTCCAGATAGTCATGCTGAGTTTTAGAAAAGTACCTTAGAGGCTGCGTTTCTGCCTAAGCATGATACTTGTTCGACCCTCCTCTCACAACTTCGCATTGGTGAACGTGTACAAAAACACCACCTTGTACATTCCACGTCTGGCCTGGCACCTAAATCCCGTTCATGAGTAACCGCCATCTTCTCTTCCATAAACGAATGGGCAGAAAAGGACATTACGTCCCACTAGCTTCTAATATACACCAACTTCTCCAAACCCCTTCGCTGCTCAATACATATTCTCTGCCCCTTATTACTCCTCTACACCTCTGGCTCCGCCCTCCGATAGGCAGCCTGTTTCTTCAAAAACGTCCTTGGTCCTATACGCACTAGCTTCTCTTCGCCTAATCTGAATCATTTGAGGATCCTGCCCTCTCACTTCTCAACTTTGATATTTTCCGCCATACGTTAACAAGCCGCGGGATCCAACCGTCGCGTCCTTCATGCCATCCAATTTCCACCGTTCTAAATAAGCCTCCTGCTAATCTGCTTTTCCCATATCAGTCCTAACAAAAATATTTTTTCAGATGTCTCGGCATAGCCGCAGAGTCATCAGGTTAGTTCATCATGTCGGGATCAGACATGAGTCTGAATACTGATCATGGAACCTATATATCCCGCTGCCAGGATATCATGGTGACAGGCTGGCAACCAATGCACTGCGTCGATTCTGCACAGGAACAAAATTCAGGATGCAAAGGTTACTTGCCCTGCACTTCCTATCATGGCTGGAGGCTTTTTTTGGGTTGAAGCAGATGTTACGCAATCAAAGGGACTCGGGAGTAGTCGCATACAAGCTGGAGCTTGGCACCGGTTCCCCCGGCCCGCCAGTATTCCTTTGGCTGGACTGGCTCCGACGATGGGCAGCCAAATGTTCCCCTTTTGGGCAGATGGCACCCTGGTTTTGATCTCCAACCCCCACTGACAACTTAGCTTCCCTCCCCTCCAGTCCCCCACAATAGCCAGTCCCGGAACATGTGGTGCACAAGGGTTTCTCATTCCCCGTTTTCCAAACACTTGAATAGTGGTTTTATTGTGGGACAAACACATTTTAATAATTCAGTATAGTTTATAAATAAGGAATAACAGAATTCGAGGTTACAGAGTAAGCAAGGGCTACCGGGCATATAAAAATGGGGTAGCCCCGAGCGTCGGTGACCAGATAAGCCCAAGGATTGAAGGCAGGAGCAGGGAAAAGGCTGAATTTTATTATGCTGGTCCCTTGACCCGGCTTTCGTCACAAAACCGTAACATGTAGCTGTAGATCAAATCACTACACTAACCTTGCATTCTCTATTTAATATAGTTTTCATTTTTTCTCTAAATCTCTCCCTCCTGTCACTCCTTGTCAGTATATTTTTTTTGCCCGTTTGTTCATGCGTTGCCGCAAGGAATGAAAGGGAGTGGTATTCATTAATTTTAATATTGTACAGTACTCGACAGGAACATTTACATTTTAATGTCCTGTTCCACCCCCTTTTTGGATGACTGGATGACCGAATATTGTCCTATAATGTTCACCCCAATCTGACATAGAGGCCCATATCGGGACATTCTTATATCAAGGGCCAGGATAGACCAGAGGATTTTATTTTTCTTCATCATTTTGGGGGGGAGGGGGGAATTGCGTGGTTGCATAGATTGATCGGAGGTCTCTAGAGCCGCACACCCCATTAATTTAGCTCCAGGCTCCGTTTCTTCTGTAGATATAGACCCTCTTGGCGGTGTGATAGCCGCTCGATATGGGCCACATTGATGAAGCGAGATACCTGTCACGTAAAACCTTTGTCTTACACAGGAATCATTCACTGACCAAAACAAAGATAGTAAAACAAATTGTCATCTAGTCCATAGAAACAGATGTTACACACATGGGGGTACAAATATCAGAAGAAGTGAACACCCACTGACTTTCGGTGGGTCTGGGTCTACAAATCTAGACATTTCTAGGTGAAATAGAGGTTAAACAAAGTCTTTAGGTTTTTTTTAACAGGACTTGTCTAAAGAGAATAGTTATTTAAAGACATATTACCAAGTTACGTGATTTCTCCCTGTTATTTTTATGGAAATATTGTGGGTCCTATGGTATCTGTTACATTATATTTGGATAAATAAAAGATTTTATTAGTGAGTTGGCTATATGGAAATTTAAAATACCTAGGGGTTGAAGAAGGTGAAATGACTTCCAGCTAATTGCGGCATAGGTGAGTGAAGTGACAAGAGGGTATGTCTTGGGAAAAGATCGCCAGCCCTTTGAAGTCCGAAGAGAGAATATCCGTAATCCCCCGATTGGATAGTACAAAACGAAAACTCACAAAAGGAGAGCGGTAGTAGTGGCTCTAGATTCTAATGTTATACTTGTCTCGAAATGTCCTGAACTCAAATCGGCAGACGTACTGACGCCCACCGCGGCTTATTCCGCTCCGGAGATGCCGAAATCCGAACCCACCCTTCTGAACGCCATCTACCTTCGGTGTTTGGGTACGAGATATTAGTGCACAAAACGTCTTGGTGTTACTCTTTCGCCTTGCAATCCCAGCCACGGACCGCTATGTCTATTCCAGACACCTGGGCCCCCGAAAAGTGGGGACATAGAAAATTTCTCGCCTTTGGGAAATTTCTGTGAAGCCGGCTCGCCGCTGCTATTTCTGCTCTGAGCATCTTGGTGATTTGAATTATGTGCGTGCTGTTTTGGCGCTTAGAAGAATTCACAACCGTATTGGCGTTGGCTTTTCTTTATAGTATTTCAGCTTCATTCATAATCTCCAGCCAATCCGAGAGTGGGAGAAATCCTTACCAGCCATTCAGAGCGTTTGCCAATCTATCTAAGCCGAGCAAGCTGGGATTCTGACAAGGGCAATGCACCAATTTGACAATTCTGCCACTGTCAGTCAGAAGCCACCCGTGGAGTTAGGCTGCTCACAGTCTGGTCTGGGGCAAATGTGAGTCCGAATGACTTCCATTCATCCCAGGTCGTGATACTTGAGCCCAGCCCCGTGCCCAAATGGCTTTCACACACTTGCAGATTTGGGTACCAAGCTTGGTAGCCACCATGTCTTCAGAACCATGGAACCTGGAAGTCCCAGATCATAATACCGTATACACAAGCATTGTACATTAAAAACACTATGACACAAATATTTTTGCCCATATTTTTTCTGAAGTCCCGAGGTTAGAATGAAAAAAACACCTAGGTTATTTCTCAGGGTTGTACGTTATCTCATTCCCTTTAGAAAACTGACTTAGGTTTCATAAAAACCCTCCCAACCTCATCAGTTGGAGTGCTCCCAGAACCTCTATACCGGTTCTGGGTAACCCGGGAATTGAACTGGGGATTCCTTTTACTTACTGGGGGACCCCAGTATCGTTCTGGAATACCTTACACCCTGATCCTCCTCTTACCTTTTCTTGTCTGTGCTGAAGCAGGGAGTCCTAGTGGTGCGTCACGAAAGCATTTCCAGTCAGGATTTTGACCAGAGCCTTGTGCCTACATTATCTGGGTTGCCTGACCTGACTCCCGGGGGTACATTGGGGTGTGTGACGGTAAATAAAAGCCACCAGCTATATGCCTGGCAGCCTGATGTCTAGTCTGCAGTGCAGCAGTGACTAGGTTAACTTCAGCTGGGAACCTCAGTGGACATTAGTTATGGATCCGCTGCCTAATCAGGTGTGTTAAAACCCCGCTGTAGACACATGGGCTGTCCTGTTAAGGCGAGAGGAGATACTGATAGAAGGTCTGTCTGTTGTATGCTATCTGAAACAGGAAAATCCCCTGAAACTCTGGAGAGGAACAGTTGATACAAGGTCTTTAGCAAAGTACCTGGTTTGTGAACTATCTGTCTCTGCATAGAAAAGAGTAGTTGCCTTATTTTTACTCTTCTGATAAAGAGAAACTGTTTTGTCTGCTGAAAAAATACATTTTTCTTTTGTTGCTGATGAAAAGCTATTTTTGTTTTGTTTGCTGTATAAATTAAGGCTAAATAAATAGCCTTATCCAAAGAACCCTGCTTGTGTAGTTGCATTTACCCTGCAAAACGGTGCTAGCAACTCGGACCCCGGCTATCTAGACACAACTGATCAGACTTTCTCCGCAGAATCCCCTCTGAAACTCAAAGCCTAGCAATCTCTGCTTGTTAGAACCCCTTGAAAGGTTAAAACACATATAAATTCTATATTGTTGCACAATCACATAAATTGCAGATACATAAACAGGTTCAAAAGCAGCTGCACTCTAAAACCCCAAATATGGATCAGAAGTTACCAGACAGGCAAATCCTTTATTGATGGCCTGGTTACCCCCTCACCGTCACAATAACGGCACCCCATATGGAGGTAAGTATCTCGGAATTAGGGGGTTCCCGGAGCAAAAATTAAGTGGTTCAGCTCCGGAGGACGACCGCTTCATCCTATGTAATAAAATGAAAAGATCATAGAAATGGTCTAGTAAGAGCTCCTCTGGAGAAATGAGAGGGGCTTCTTCTATCTGGGACTCTTAACAGACTGTCTAGCCTGGTAGGATTAACTGTGCGGGGACCCTTTTTTTAACCCACTGGGCCACAAAACATACTGTTTTCGGGGTCGTGGACAGGCCGCGGATTTCGGCATTGTCTGCTGTGCCACGGACAGTAAGTCTGGCTACATCTTATTTCTCTTAATTCTTCTAACAGGAATCCCTCGAGCAAGATAAAAGCAGGGTCGGCATGACTGTGGATCCGAATGACCTGTAGCCAGGCCAAGCAGTATTCTGTTAGGGGAAATAACGATCAGCTCAGATGTGGTGGGAGAATTGAAAGTATGGGTTAGTAAAGAGAGAGGCCATGTGAGGGGAGTTACAGCAAAAGGGAAAGAAAAATTAGATGGAAGTTAAATATTTGAGGTTTCCTGGATCTGAGCAGTTATAATACAGCATACATCACTGTCATACACAGCAGCGTATATTATTTGATATACATGCTCATATTCAAGTACACACGAAGAGAAAATCAGACTATGGGGCCTATGCTATAAGCCTTGATAAAACTATTTATCGAGACCTTTTACACAAAAAGGCCTATGCTATTCAGTAAGCCTCGATAAGTGGCCGATAAAAGCCTTATTGAAATTTTTTGCCCCCCAAAAAAAATCGCCAGTTGAGTTGCGATAAGCCACTTATCGCAGGTTCTCACATTCGGCATTCTAGTAGCCCTAGTAGGTTATATGGCTAATCGGGGCTCTAGAATGGGGATTTCCTCTCAAATCCTCCCCGCCAGGAAAAGTTGGCGTATGGTGGTGAGAAACTGCCGATAAGCGGCGAGAGAGGACTAGAAAATAAAAGCATTTTTTTCTGCATCAGATTCATGCGGAGTCTACAGAGCTAATACACATCAACTATCAGCACCAGAGGCCCCGGCATGAATCCCAATGCAATAAAAATGCATTTACAGGCAACTTCATTACCTTAACTACTATCGCTACGGCAATGAAGGGGATTCAACCAGTGCCATGTTTATTGTTGGGTTGCGGGGGGGTGAAGGTGGTTGTGGCCCTTGGTGGTTTTAGGCCTTGGGGTGGTTGCTGGCGTTAACCCCTTCATTACCTTAGCTGTTAATACCGCTAAGGTAATGAACGTGGTAAGTCCTCCCGCTACCACCCGGTAGGACCTACAACATCCATCCTGGGCTACTACCCCCTTCACCCACCCCTCTACCACATATACATAAAAATACACACAACAACCCTACTACCCACACCCCTCTTTACCCCAAAAACCCACTAGCCCCCCCCCTTCAACACATACAGATGCAGCCACCAGTATGTGACCACTTGCCTAGGAAAATACTGTGGCTATCTCACAGTAAACGCTGGCAACATTTCTGTGAGATTCCGCAGCCAGACTCATGGCCATCAGATAAACAACGGGGGTCCCTGCAGTCCCATTCCGTTTGAATGGGATTGCAGGGACCCTTGCTGTGTTATCCCCATGGGTCAGGAGTCTGGCTGCGGAAATCTCAATAGAAATGTTGCAACCATACTGTGAGAGAGCACCAGATTTCCATGGCAAGTGCTCGGATACTGTGGCTGAATCTGTACATTAATTTTCGCGGTCCGTACGTAGTGGTGACAGGCCGATACAATTTTACAACGATACCACTACTTAAGAAAGTCGGACTTCAATTCAAATTGTTTACAATAATTACTCTTAACCACAACTCCTACTGTAATCAAATGGTCTCTTCCTCTTAAGAAGAATCATAAAATGACGTTGTTGAATGTTTGGTTTGCCATCAGCGAGATGCAGAAACTCCACATGGCAGCACACAGAAGGAAAACCATGAACTCCATTACTAACAGGGCTTCCCTGATTATTTTATAGACACAAAGAGTTACACAAAACATTCATATTACAGTTTTTCTTAATTGGGTGTGGCGCTTGTCATTAAATGTATGTATACTCTTTATATAGCGCCATTCATGTACATAGCGCTTCAACAGTCAGTAATACATGGAAATAACAATACAAGGCGGTCCTCGCTTACCGACGTTCTGGTTCCGATGGCATGCCTTATCCGACGCCACATAAGCATGCGCTGGACGCATTATCCGTACGTCAGAACCCGCTTAGAGCCGACGGTCACTGCAGCCAATAATATGGGACCTGCAATCCAACGGTCCTAACCGCAATTCCGTCAAAAAGCGAGTGCCGTCTGTAATACGAATAACACATATGGGAAGAAGTGCTTCAGACATAAGTGACTTTAGCAAAAGGAGATCCCTGTTCTCGAAGAGCTTACAATCTAATTGGAAAGTAGTAGGAACGTACAGAGACAGTAGGAAGTTCTCTGGTAAGTGCGCCTGCAAGGGCCCAAGGTTTGTTATGAGGGGCAATTATCAGCCACGGAGTTCTCATTGCTGTCATTAAGGAGTGTTTTAAGATGGGTCTTAAAGGTGGATAAGAGGGGGGTAGTCGGATATTGAGGGGAAGGGAATTGCAGAGGTGTGGGTCAGTCAGTGAGAAAGTTTTGATGGGAGAGGGCTTTAGACACAAAAGGGGGGAGAGAGAAGACCCTCAAGCAGAACGCAAGAGTCAGGATGGTGTATAGAGAGAAATTAGGGCTGAGAATGTATGTAGCGCGCTTTCCCCCACCCCCGGGGAGATATGACAGCTACTGGGTATGTGGTTTCTTACCTGCGGCACACAAGAGGCCTGGGGCTCCACTGCTGGGAGCCTTGGGTGAGCCTGATCTGTGTGGTGTACAGCTTCTCCACCTGAGCGGGATCCTACTATGTTGGATAACCCTGCCGCAGGACCCAATGCGGTAATACACACACTGAATAGAAAACGTTTTACTGTAAGCATAGGATAATGAACAATATTACAAACGTCCCCACCAACTAGGCCTTGCAGGGCCGTAACCCCACAGTGTCCTCCAACCAATGTCCCACCTGATTGGTTATCCTCCCCCCCCCCCCAGTATGAGGGACCTTGGGCACCAAACCACTCTGGTGTCCACGAGCAGCACCCACCCAATGTGTGTGACAGCGCTGCTCACAAGAACTGAAGGTGTTATAGTTTTGGTCACTTGAGGACCTGCCCAGGTATGACCGAAGATAATGCGCACCGTCCGCCTCTACGTGGGTGGCATCCCGCGTGGATGGTTCCACCAATGAAGAAAGTCTCTCTCGAAAGTCTGGGGTTGATCCCAGACCACCAAGGGCCAGGTCGCAGCAGCATCCTGGCGTTTTCCCTCACGCTTCACGCTTGTGCTACAGGGCAAAGTCCCTATCTATGGGGGGTGGTCCCTGCAACAGCCACAAGCTACACTGGGAGTCGGGGCCTACTGGGGCCTATGGGGGTCGCAGGCCTAGTGCAGTGGTCACAGACGCCCTTGCCACACAACCTTACCCTATCCTGCTCCAAGCTCGCACTGGTGTGGTCCCCAGCGCGCAAAATGTATCCTTTCTCTGGTGCAGGAAGAACTCTCAGAGCCCTATTGGCTGCCGTGGGCCATGTGATCTGCAGCCCTATTACCTTCTGGGGCTGTAGTCCCCGTGGAGCCCTCTCTCTCAATTGGCCGCTGTTGCACTGCGCATGCGCAAGTCTGTAATGACCACCACGGACTGTGGATGACCTGCGCATCGCCGGATCTCGCGCATGCGCGATCAGGAACAAGATGGCGGGTCTCTGGTGCACCGGAGCGCTCCTAAATGCCCGCACTGCCTCAGCAACCTTCCGGCCTCTCAGAATGCGCCAAACTTTTGCCTCTGGCACCAACGCGCCCTGCACACTCCCGGAGGTAAGGGACATGAGGAGCCCAAGGGGGACTGGGCTAGATGTAATACTGGTTCTTTTGACAAACCCAGGTGGATTCCAGCTGAAGTCCGTCTAGATTTTAATAAAGGAGAGACTGTTGTTACTCAACGGGTCTCCTTAAACTTTAAAACAAATGATAATATTATTTGTTTTAAAATGTCAGTTTATAGAAATAGATGCTAACAACTGTGCAAATACCTAAGCCTGCTTAAGTGCTCTGCTGGCCTTTGTTGAACAGATTATGCTATTCATTACAAGAGATGTATGTTAGCTTATTGACTTAAATATAATGTCCTAAGTAAATCAAAACAACACTGTTTTGCTCTCAAGAATGAGGTAATATCTAAAGTAGGTAAATCAAAATGTAAACCCTTTAGCTGGTAATTTATAAGACACAACATTGGGTTAGTTTTGTAATCTTTATCATGAGTGCCTAAGTTACAGCAGAAAAGAGTCCACGTGATCATTAGTAGGTATTAGGAACACCCGTTTTCTAATAGCCTTTTGGTCATATGGAAAAATTGTATTCTTTGCAGGTTTTTAATTGGTTTGTAGCCAGCATTACATTTAAATCGATGTTTGTACCATGCTCTTGAGAGCAAAGGTCTGTGTGCCACTAAGATAAGGAAATATTATATTTGCAGACGAAATACAGAGGCTTTGCAGGTTTATGAAAGTGTGAACTCATTTGAGGTAAATAATATTGACATCTCGTTTCAGATCTCTGCAATTCACTGCAGGCCCCAGTGGCAATGAAGAAGTTGAAATTTGCTGCATCTTAAAAAAAAATTGCATGAATGCTTGTGTACAAAATGATATGAATATAATATTTAAGTCAGCGTGTACATAACCAAACTGGTTACCTTGTTCTTGTAATAGTAATTAATTATTATTATTTTTAAACATTAACTAAGTAATTTTAGATCATTGTCTAAATCGGGGTGGCTAACTTCAGTCCTCAAGGCCACAAACAACAGGTCAGGTTTTAAGGGATAAGGCAAAGGGTCCCTTCTGCCTCACACGTGGGCTCAGTCAACAACTGAGCCACTGATTGAGCCACCTGTGCTGAAGCAAGCTGGATATCCTTAAAACCTGACCTGCTTGTTGCCCTTGAGGACTGGAGTTGGCCACCCCTATCTAAATGAATATATATAGCTAAGCATACTTAATTTGAAGTGTGAAAATAGCAAATTTGTATCACATGGCACCCTCCTAGATTTTTAAATACCATCGTAAGTTCTTTTTTTTTGTTTGTTGTTTTTTTTTTTTTATCACAAATTTTTTATTTTATTTTCTTTTTGAGGTACAAAGCAAAGAATGACAGGGGAAAAATGAAAATATTATTACGTTAGAAATCCAAGTTTGTAGGCGAATATAAACATATATGGGCATAGGGAGAGGGGCTATACGAGGTGGTCCCCCTCTCCTCCCAAACCCATCACCTTTTATCGCCCTGTACTTTTAAGTTCCTAGTTTTGAATGGTGAATGCCTAAACTGCAGAAGTCTGTGTGAAAATTAAATGTGTGACTGATTTTGTAAAAAAAATTTATGTGTATTAATTCTTAGACAAGGACAAATGATTAAATCCATCCTTACCTTCCATCTGTCTCTTGATCCTGAAGGACGTCCATTAATTAGAAAAGTTCAGATTTCAAATTATTGTGGTTTCACTTGCAAATATTGCTGTAGTGTTTATTGCTAACCAAACTAGCGTATTTCCAAAAAGTACAAGATTTTAAGTATAATGATGCAACCATTTTAATGGAAAGACACAAAAGAGCACTGTTTGGTAGTAGGGTTATAATATGTCAAAAATGTCAATCTTTTTTCTCCATCGGCTGTTTCTTTATGATATGGAAATATAAATTGACCACATTACTAGATGTAACTTGTAGAGGTGCCAATCAGCATGTATCAACATATGTATTACGTTAATTCAATATAAATATCATTTAATAGTTTGTGGATGTGTCTTGTTTTTTTTTATAAAAAAGGAAAAGAAAACATAGTCAAGCACAGCAAAAGATGAAGCAATCAGAAAGTAAAAAGTGTCATTTAATGACTAAAGAAGTCATAACAGCACCCAACATTTTCCGTGCAACAGGCACCTTCATCAGGATCAGGGCTGAATGTGCTTTCCACAAAACGTTGGATTGCTGTTATGACTTCTTTCAGTCATTAAATTACACTTTTTTGTTACTTTTTGACTGTTTCATCTTTTGGTGTGCTGACCTTCATTTTTTTCATGTTTATTATCTACCTCCTGTACTATATACTGGCACACCTAAAACAAGCTCCTATTGAACCCCCAAAATAACCACAACATATATATAAGCATATGAGTGTCACAGAGGAGTGCTACTGAGCATGGCAATATATTTTAAAACCAGAGACAGCACATAAAACACAGACAACAGCTCATTTTTAGCACATCCAGTGAAAATCATACACGGTACAGTGCCAAATATATATGTATAAATATCTATTAAGTAAAATGGTCTTTTAGTTTGACATTTTTGGCCAAAATTGTTTGTAAGCCCCTGAGCAACGTCACGGCAGACCACAATTCAGGGTCCCTAACGCTAATATAAATTCTTAATAACCTGTGTATAACAGAAAGAATATTATAGTAAATCTGTCAATATTAGTTGCAAAGTTCTAAGTCTGATTGAAGCCTTTATTAACCTGTACATTACCGGAAAACACCTGTATTAGAGTTGTCGCAACCATCCTGCAAGCAAACAAGTTCCCCTGTGTGGAAGATGCTATGGAGTGAGCCCTTAACCATTTAAATGTGGGAGGGGGTGAGCTTAAATTAAGTAGGAGGTTGCCACCCCTCCAATCAGCCAGACTAGCTGAAACTCAATTGTAAAATATACTGGACACCTAACAAGCTCCTATTGAACCCCCAAAATAACCACAACAATATATAAGCATATAATTG
>WSYH01011907.1:0-18072 GCA_036426205.1 Ascaphus truei | reverse complement strand
AAGCTAGTATATTAATTCGCCCAACACTAAGAGGAGGACTAGGGGTAACTTGCTTGATGGCCTACTTCCGAGCAGCACAATTGACTCAAATCGTACATTGGCACTTGCCGACGGTTCTCCGGAGGTGGGTAGAACTGGAACGTGAATGTAGCTCCCCGGTGGAGTTACAGGACTTAATCTGGCTTCCACAGAGAGTACAAAAATCCTTAGGGATACCGCTTGCGACTATGAGGAGCTCGTTGGCAGTTTGGAGGGACACCAGACTCAGATGTGCGCTTACCACCCAGCACACATATATGACCCCGTTTGTAGGGAACCCTGATTTCGCTCCGGGCATGCCGGGTGGACACCTGGGGGCCTGGAAAACAAAGGGCCTCACGAGGCTTCTACATCTGAAAGGTAGCCCATTATTAAAATCATTCGACCAAATTAAATATGAAACGGGGATACCAAATTCCGAATTCTTTAGATACCTTCAGATTAGAGCCTTCTACAATAAAATCCCTAAACGCCCGAAGCGTACCAATTTCGAGCAGCTGTGTTCAAGAGGAACGGACACCTCGGGACTTACTTCTACGATCTACAGAGCGGTAGTCTGCCCTGAGACCACAGACGATACCAAACTGAACTATAGACGGGCATGGGAAACTGACTTAGGGGAGACCTTAGAAGACGAAGACTGGGACTCTATAGTGCTGGCAGCGGCTAAAAGCTCGATCTGCACAACCCTGAAGGAGAACGCATATAAAGTCCTCATGAGGTGGTACCTCACCCCAACACGATTAGCAAAGTTTGTGAAAGGATACCCCCCACTGTGTCCCAAACAGTGTGGGGAACAAGCAGACTTGCTGCACATGCTGTGGGGTTGCACCAAAGTGGCACCTTTATGGGAGGAAATCCAAAATTGGCTAGAGAGAATTCTCGGACGGCCGGTCCCCCTGGACCCCTGGCTGTTCCTGCTGGGCAGGTGCAGGCGGGGGCTAGGCAGACCGGCGCAAAAATTGATTGCACACTTTGCAACAGCCATGAGGTGCGAACTCGCGGCACTGTGGAAGCAACCAGACTTACCCACGATGATGAAAATTCGGAACAGAATCTGGTACGTTTGCCGGATGGAACAATTGACGAGTCTGGTCAATGACACCGGCACAAATTTCCTAAAAATATGGGCCCCTTGGCTAGACCAATCTGACATCCCTGGGGTGAATGCCACCAACATTCTGCTGTGATAATGGAAGATGCGTTCTCCTCCGGGGCAGCGACACGGACAATGACAGGTTAGAGCACCGATAGGGCAGACCCACGATGATCGCGAAGGGACTGGCAGTCGGCTCCCTCAGAACAAACACAGTGCTGGTGGTTCAAGAACACAGTCTGGAGACACGTCTCACCTGGCCGTCTTACCTGGCCGTCTTACCTGGCCGCCCTCCCCCGCCTCCCCCCCCCCCTCTTCCCCTGAGTTTGTCTTGTACGTCTTGTAAGTCAGTTAATTTTATTTTTCTTGCAGTTGATACTGTAAAATGTTGGGCACGAGGGCACTCATATAAGATAATGGGTTGTCAGCTATTTTGTGAACTGTACCTTGTCCTAATAAAAAAACCTTTTTTGTTGAAAAAAAAAAAAGTGCTCTGTTAGGCGTGTGCTCTGTAAGCTGGGAATGCATGCACATAATGTCTGAGGCTGGCGTGCGTGTAGGTTTGCGTGCAGGAGGACGTGGGCGCGCCCGGCGCTGAGCAGAGGAATCGCCGAGGGGAGTGATCCCGCGACGGCGGCAGGGGCGAGGAGCCGTGGAGGCCGGTAAGGCAGGATTGTTTTGTGTGTCCAGGGGCTCCCTGCGGAGAGGGAGTGCTCTGTGTGGGAAGCGAGGAGAACGCCGATTCCTGACAAACTGACACCAAGGGTAGAGGAACCAAAGGGGCTGGTTTTTGTCCCTTCGGACTAGTTAGCTGGCACTCCAGACATGCCGCACATAACTTAGCAATATCACTATGCATCCCTGGCCAATAGAATCAGGACAAAATATGGTTCAATGTTTTATCTCTGCCCAGGTGATCACCCCAAGGGACAGTATGGGCTAGAGTGATCACAGATTTAACAAACGCCTTGGGAACCAATATCTTCCTGGTGACCTCCCCTGTTTGTGTCTGGCTACTCACTCTATACAGGATATCATTTGATAATTCACAATGGGGGAATACTATCACCCCCTGTGCATTTAAAATCTGCTCATCAATTTTTACCACCTTGTCATACTGTCTAGCAAGGACTGGGTCTTCCCTTTGCCTCTGGCGAAAGTCAGGGAGGTATAGGTCTGATAAATCAACAGGGCCCATATCCCCCTCCCTCTGGCCATCCCCAGTCATCACTTGTGCCCTCTGGCTACTAGAATGGTCACCTTGAGACCCAGATTTCTACAACCAGTCCTGTTTGTCGGAGCGTCTTTGCTTCCGAGTCTTTGGAACCCGGTGTCGGCTGGGGAAAAGGTCTGCCGAGAAGGGGAACACTTTGCCAGGGTTCTCCTGAGCCACAGAATAAGGCTCCTCGTGAGAGACTGGGGCCATTAGGTCTGAAAAGAAAGGCCAGTCCCAGCTGAGCACAACGGGGGCAGGGAGCCAAGGTGCGACTCCTACTTCGAGGTAGGCCTCCTTACCCTTTACCTGTAGCTGAATTTTGGCATCGGATACCGTCTTACATCGCTGTGTATACATTCTATGCTCCATGGAGAGTCAAAAGAACACACGTTAGGTGGTAACAGTCCCTGGAAGACCAGAGTTTTCCCAAAGCCTGAATCTACAAGGGCCTGGACGGTTTTTCCTCCAACCTGGGCTGGAAGTAGCCAGGGCTTGTAGTTTTCTCCTGTGTAGGCTGAGGCGGCGGTCCTGCCGAATGAACAATCCATCCGTGGACAGTCCACATGCCGGTGGCCTTGTTCTCCGCTGGCGGAACATGGAGAGGGTTCCCTTGTAGGAAGGGGCCGTGGATAGCGCTCTGCTGGACCGGATACTGGAGACCAGGCATCTGGTGGGTCCTGTTGGCGACGTCCTCGGAAGCTCCTCTCATTTTGCGACGAGCTGACATCAGGAAGTAGATTAGGGTCTCGGTGGGGACCAGCATTTGGACTTCGCCCTTGCTGGAACGACTGCTCCTTCCGTTGGACTTGGCGGTAGCGCGTGGACGGAGCGTAGGTTCCCAGTTGATCCGACTTCCCTCTTTAGGCGTCCGCAAGTGCCGGTGGAGTCGGATCCGTCGGGTCCAGGACACTTGCCTGCTCCTCAGCCCCAAGGAAGTTCTCCACGAGTCGGACCGCCAAAGCTAGGGTTTCAGCAGCGTGACGTTTTACCCATGAGCGTGCGGAAGGGGGTATTATCTGAAGGAATTGTTCCAAAACCACCTGCTCAAGAATTGCCTCCTTAGTGCACTCCTCGAGTTGTATCCAGCGCTTACAAAAGTCCAATAACCGCTGAGCGAGGACCCGGGGTCTCATCTTAGCGGTGTACTTCATGTTCCAGAACTGCTGCCGGTAGGTCTCTGGGGTCAGACCTAAGCGATCCAGTAGGGTGGCTTTTACTTGTCGGTAGTCCATTGAACTGATCTGCAGGGAGGCCCTTATATGAGGCCTGGGCTTCTCCTATGAGGAGTGGGGCCAAAGCAGTGGCCCAGCGATCTGCAGCCCAGCCCTGAGCTTCGGCAACCCTTTCAAATGTCAGTAAAAAAGCCTCTGGATCCTCGTTCGGAGCCATTTTCCTCAGGAGTACCAGGGCTTTGTTTGCAAGTTCTGGACTGGCAGACCCCTGGAATTGGGTCAGCAGCCTGGCCATCCGCTCCTCCTGTGCTGCCTGCTGTTTGGTTAGGAGCTGGGTTTGCTGCTGCAATAGTCTTTCATCTCTCTCTGCTTGTAGCCGGGCCTGCTCCTGCATTAACTGTCCCTGCTGTCTGGTCTGCTCGCACAGAAACTCTTCTTGACATCATATGTTTCAGGGTACATGCAACCACACACGCAGGTTCTTTGGATAAGGCTTATTTATTTGAGCCTTAAAACATACAGCACACCAAAAACAAATAGCTTCTCATCAGCAAACAAAAGAAAATAGCTTCTGCTTCAGCAGACAAAACAAAATAGCTTATTTTTAGCAGACAGAACAAAATAGCTTCTCTTTAGTATGCAGGAGACAGACAGTTCATCACACATGTACTTTGCACCACAGACCTTACAGCAGTAATCTCTTTAGCACTTTCAGTCCTGTCTCCTCACCAGCTCTCCTGCATGTGTGTACAGCCTGGGGTTTTAACACCTTGATTATGCAGCTGGGGTCAGACTAATTAAGCAGCCCTTCTCAACTTAACCTTGTCACTGCTGCACTGCAAGCCTAAACATAAGTTTTCCAGGCATATGGCTGGTGACGTTCATTCACCCTGTCACAATGCTCAATATATTACAATACATTAAAAATGGCACTAAGAGTTGAATAAAAAATAAAAAGTATAGTAAGTATTACCTAATACTACACAATGGGTTTATTTTGTTTTTAAAAACACACGTACAGTAGGATATTCCATGGATTGCTCCTTTAAACTTTTGAATTACCTTAACATTTAGGGTCCAAGTTTCACATTCATACATGAGCACAGGCAGGATAAACTCACTTAACACTTTCCTCGTATGGCACAGTTTAAGGTTCCTCCTCCCAACTTTTTTCTCTTATAGATTTAATTCCAAAGGTTCACATCAATTCATACTTGCTGGCCAAGGCAAACATAGTTTTCGACTTTTAGTCTTTTACATTTATTTTGATCTTTGTTGAGTTGACACGTGTTGAAAATCACTGTGGTCTTGATGGAGTTCATATGGAGGTCCATCTTGTCACTTGCGTTGTCGTCTTGTGGCAAAAATAACAATGTTGTCAGCAAATCATAGGAGACTTAAGTATTCACCATTGATTTTGATTTCTTATTCTTCCCAATTTAATGTTGAACAATTCTTCAAGTGTTATTAGGAAAAGCTTTGGTGACATAATGTCTTCCTGTCACACTTCCTTGCTGGTTTTTATTTTGTTTGAATCAGCATGTAATATAATGGTTGATGTGGTATTTTCTGAAATGTTTCTTATATTAAAGTCTGATTCATCAATACTTTAATGCATTAATGGCTGAGTTGTAGACAGTATCAAATGCTTTTTCACAATCTATGAATCCAAAAATGCATGGTACCTCTGAAAATGACTTCTTGTACAACTTGGATTTGCTCTATTGCTGGGATGGCCAACCTTTTTTTCAGGTGTGCCAATAAATGGGCACAAGTTTTTGGGTGATCCACTATCCTACTGCCCCCCTGGGCATAGCGTGATAGCGTGAGAAGGCCACGCAGGTGAGGAGAGATGAGCTCCGCAGTACAAAGAGGTCCCTTCGGCCGGAGGAGGAAATTGGTGGAGCTCCTGCCCCCCGGAGCAGCTGTATCATCATGCGGGCCATTCCAATTGGATCGAGGGCACACAGGTGCTTTACTGTTCTATTACATAGTTACATAGTAGACATCCATCCATCAAGTTCAACCTATTCTAAATTTAGATGACAGATACTTTATCCTACATCCATACTTACAGTATATTGATCCAGAGGAAGGCAAACAAAAACCCCAGTGAAATATCATCCAATTATATCTCATAAGGGGGAAAAAAATCTTTCCTGACTCCAAGAATTGTCAATCAGATTACTCCCTGGATCAACATTCTTCATGTTTACTTAGTTGGTATATCCCTGTATACCTTCATTTTCTAAAAAGATGTCCAACCTTTTTTTGAGAAAATCTATTGTATCTGTCATTACAGTCTGCATGGATGATGAATTTCACATTTGAACTGCCCTTACTGTAAAAAACTATTTCCTTTGTTGCTGGTGAAATCTCCTTTCCTACAACCTAAAGGGATGACCCGAGTCCTTTATACTGCCCTTGGGATGAATAGTTCTTTTGAAAGCTCCTTGTACTGTCCCCAAATATATTTGTATATAGTTATCATATCCCCTCCATGACACCTCTTTTCTAATGTAAATAAATCTAATTTAGCTAGCCTCTCCTCATAAATTAGACTGTCCATCTCCTTTATTAATTTGATGGCTCTTTCTGCACTCTTTCTAGTTCCATAATGTATTTTCTAAGCAGTGGTGCCCAGAATTGTACTCCATATTCAAGGTGTGGTCTTAGTAATGCTTTGTAAAGGGTTATAACTATGTTTACTTCCATTCCATCCATTGCCTGTTTGATACAAGATAAGATCTTGTTTGCCTTTGCAGCTACTGCATGACTTTTGGGCACTATTGCTAAGCCTGCTGTTTACAAGCACTCCTAAATCCTTCTCCATCAAGGATTCCCCTAATATATCCAAATTTAATTTGTACGTCGTCTGTTTATTCTTGCTTCCCAAATGCATAACCTTACATTTCTCTGTATTAAAAATCATCTGCCATTTACCTGCCCACGTTTCCAGTCTCTCTAAGTCCTTCTGGAGAGAAATTACATCCTGTTCTGATTCTACTTCTGTACACAATTTAGTATTATCAGAAAAGATGGAGACTTTTCTCTCTATGCCAGAGATTCCCATCCAGTGTTCTGCGGTGCAGTGTTAGGGGTTCCGCCTACGGACCGTGGGCCGCATGAAGGCCACCTTCACTCCCTGTGTGGCCAGCAATGGCTTTCCTGGCTCTCCCCTCCTCCCCACAGAACCCGCTCTCAGGATAGGAGGGTAGGAGTGCACTCTAGTAGTGTGACTCGGCACTTCTGGTGCCTGCTGCTAGAGCGAGCGTGTGCGTGCTGTGCCTGCTCTGTCATTCTGTTGCCCGCCGCCTACGCCAACCACAGGATAACAGCGTCTCCCCCATCTGAGGTAGGCATATGGGGGGGGGGGACCTGGACAGAGGGGTGCTGTGGGAGATATATGAGGATGATGGGGGGTGCTGGGGGAGATATATGAGAATGATAATGGGTTCTGGGAGAGATATGATGATGATGATGATGAGGATGATTTTACCCGTGCGGCCTGATTTTTAAAATATGTATTGGGGGGTGGGGATCTTTTTAATATGTATTCGGGTGGTAGGGATCTTTTTTAAATGTATTGGGGGTGGTGGGGGGCTTTTAAAATGTATTGGGTCGGCGGGGGTCTTTTTAAAATGTTTTGGGGCGTGGGTCTTTTTTGGTATGTATTTTGTGAGGGGGATTGAGTGACAGTTGGGCAATTGATGGAGTGAGAGGAGAGGAGGGGGGGGAGTGAGTGAGGAAAAGAGGGAGTAAGTGAGATGCAGGGGAGAAATACATGCGAGGCGAGGGGGGGAGAGTGAGTGAGACTGAGAGGAGAGAAATACATGTGAGGCGGGAGGAGGGGAGAGTGAGTGAGATGAAAGGGAGAGAAATACATGGGTAGAGGGTGGGAAATGGAGGGGGCTCGTGAGGTGTGAAATGAACCTAATATGTATCAGCCAGATAGGGGTTCCACGAGATTTTTTTAAATACTTCAAGGTTCCTCCAAACAAAAAAGGTTGTGAATCAATGCTCTATGCCAACCTCAAGGTCATTAATAAACAAGTTAAAAAGCAGGGGTCCCAGTACCGATCCCTGAGGTACTCCACTCACAAGATTAGCCCAACATGAAAAAGCTCCATTTATGACAACTCTCTGTTGTCTGTCCTTCAACCAGTTTTTAATCGAGATGCATATATTTTTACTGAGCCCAATTTGCTTTATTTCTTACACTAGCCTCTGGTGTGGAACCGTATCAAAAGCCTTTGGAAAATCTAAGTAGACCACATCAACTGCATTACCCTGGTCTAAATTCCTACTTATGTACTCAAAGAAACAAATAAGGTTAGTTTGGCATGATCTATCCTTCATAAATTCATGCTGACTATTACTAATAATTTTGTTTTGTTGTTTTCCATTAGGTATTCCTGAATATTATCCTGTATTAAACCTTCAAGTAGCTTTCCCATTATTGAAGTCAGGCTTACAGGTCTGTAATTGCCCAGTTGTGATCTACTGTAGCTCCCTTTTTAAATATAGGCACCACATCTGCTTTATGCCAATCTTGTGGTACTATTGTGTTGCATCCACTGCCAAATCCTGTGTGTTCTCTAGGTTGGGTCAATTCCAGGGTCTGTTGCAGCCGGAAAACAAATTGTTTAAGTGATTAGAAGTAGACGGATTAGGCTTGCAAGGATTTTCCCTACTTCTTTCCCAGCAGCTATATATACACATGTAAAACCACAATATAGCAACGGGGGTGATTCAATAGGAAAACTCGGCTTTCCATTAGCAAGTATTCTTGTCTGGGGTATACAACAGCATATATTCAGCAATGCAGAGCCCCTGAGTGAATTATTACAAATGACAAAACTATTTAAAAAAAGGCTGTTCAAGTATCTTGTTTTATATAATGAATCACCCTGTACAATATTAATACAATCACATTTTTACAGTGTTTTAACTATTCACCGAAGCACTTCAGTTTGTAGTAATAGAGGAGATATCTTTTCAAAGCAGGCCTGATGGGAAAATCAAAGTAAACATGCAGTAATTCAAATTATGTCTAGCAATTGCAACATTCAACAAGTTAAAGTTCATAATACATAACTGGAGGAAGAGGCATTTATGGGTTGTGTTATGAATTATTGCACAATTACATGCACATATTTTCACCACACCTTGCTTTTTTATTGAAGTGAAACGTATTGCCTCACACTGTCCTGTTGTAAAAGTGCAGACTCATTTCCCCTTTGAATCATACTGGAGGAATGACATTCATATTTCTAAAAAGTTACCACCACAAATATTTAACAATAATGCTTGAAAGTAAACATTGGAATGCATTGCAGGCTCCTCTGGCAGAGCAGGAAAAGAATGTGACGAGCATAAGAGGTATGCTCTTCACAAAGAATTCACTTGTTGCATACCACAAAATAAAACATAGCGTTTACTAAATATAGTTAAAACATATATCACTGTATACAATTCAAAACAGTAATTAAATATAACGCTCAATCAGTAAATAGTCCGGCACAGAATAATGAATGAATCAAGCTGAGTATAATATAGAGCTCAGTACTGAAGTCTTATTAGTTGTATAGCATAACAACACTAAGGGAATAATGAGCTGTAGGTCAATGTATCGGTATAAAGCTGCAGGCAATATAGGTTAGGATTCATATATATGGTAAATTAAACCAGGAGGTGAAAAATCCAAAAATGCCTAAAGTAACAATCACTAATTATAGTATAATTAAAGAGTAACAGCAAGGAATCTCTGTGTCTCAGCCAACATAGCTGGTCTATCTCTGCACACATGGCACGGGGGTCCTCCACTGCTGCTACCTTGTATGTAATTAGATACTGTGGTTACGATATGTATCATTACTAGTGGCTGTTACTCTTTCATTATACTAACCCCTGAAGAAGCGTGCTGATGAGAAACAAATCGTGCGTCAGGTGTTGATGATGTCATTATGTAGACGTCGAAGAGTGAGACCGCCCAACCACAAAGTCACTTCTAACATATGTTTGTATCGCGATGCCTATCTACTTTTTGCATACAGTTTGGTTTACAGACATATTAGTTACTTATATGATTCAGGCCTATATCCATACTGATATTCATATATTTGTCTGTTGCATAGAGTATACATATAGAGGTGGTACATTAGAAAATATACATTTCTTAACACACTTATGAGTGGCTTATTACCCTATAGGGAATACCACATGTATATATTATAATATATTATCTCTCGTATGTACCCACCGGGTACTATGTGTCCTACTATACTCCAGGGCATATCACTATTTGTGTGTATATCCAATTTTTGTGCGTATTTTCCAACCTTCTATACCTGGCACTAGTCAATCCTAGGTTCAGTGGATATCCATTATAAACACTGCCTACCAGATGCTATCTATAGAATCATATGACCACTTTGGTCTTAACATATGTGCATCACTATACCATTAAGGACTTTGACTTCCGATCTACTGTCCCTCATTGGATACTTTACAGACTGACTGACCTAGAGGAGACTAAGTAGCGGCAGGCCCTCTGTATTATCAGATGTATATAGGTTACTGTAGCGCTATCAGCCTGAGATTTGGGCAGCCTCACACATGGGGATTTTATAGTTTTTATTTATACTATTCATATTTACACTGTATATAATATCATTTGCGTTGTTGTCTAGATTATATAATAAACTATTGTTGTTTTTCATATTTTAACTGTGGGGTGTAAACCCTGGTTCCTTGAGGGGTAGCCAGATGGCTGTAATTCTGTTGCCATTTGGATATTGGAAAGTGGTGCCCAAAATTGTACTCCATATTCAAGGTTTTGTCTTACTAATGCTTTATAAAGGGGCATAATTATGTTTACTTCCCTTCCATCCATTGCCGTTTAATGCAAGATAAGATCTTGTTTGACTTTGCAGCTACTGCAAGACTTCAATTTATCTCCATCAAGGATTCTCCTAATTTATCCCTATTTAATTTGCCTGCCCATCTACTACTGAAAGGGTCCTATATTTTCTTTGCTAATTTTTTTTGTTATTAAGGTACTTAAAGGACGTTTTAGGGTTGATCTTACTTTCTATTGCAATCCTTTTTTCATTATCCAATTTTAGCCAATTTGATTGCCCTTTTGCAACTTTTGTTACATTCCTTATAATTCTGATATGATGCCTCTGTCCCTTCTGACTTTAAGAATCTAAATGCCTGTCTCTACTTTTCCATTTCCCCCCTACCTGTTTACTTAGCCACATTGGTTTTGACTTATTTCTTTTATACTTATTACCCAAGGGAATACACTGATAAGTGTGCTTATCTAACAATGTTTTGAAGACTGACCATTTATCTTCCACATTTTCCCTGCAAAAACATAATCCCAATTTATTCTTTGTACATTAGTCCTCAGTTTATTAAAATCTGCCTTTCTAAAATTTAACATCTTTGTTTAACCGAAGTAATGTGGTTTTGATAATTTATTTCAAAAGAGACCATGTTATGATCACTGTTACTCAAATGTTCCCGCACTTGAATATTTGTTATTACTTCTACACTGTTTGATATTACTAAATCCAGTATTGCCTCACTCCTGGTTGGTTCCTCAATAATTTGGGTCATATAATTGTCTTTAAGCACCCCCAAAAACTTGTTTCCTTTTGTTGTAATGCTAATCTCATTGTCAGTCTATATCTGGATAATTAAAATCACCCATTATGCAAACATGACCTAGTTTTGATGCCTTCTCCATTTGCAAAAGTATTTTGGCTTCCTAAATCTTACAGATATTTTTGGTTGTTTATAGCAAATCCCTACAAACGTTTTCTTTATACTTTTATGTCCACTGCTGATTTCTATCCACAATGTCTCTACATTTTATCATTCCCTTCATAAACATCTTCCCTTATAATAGGTTTTAGATCCGGTTTAACATATAAACATACTCCACCTCGTCTATTTGCTCGGTCCTTCGGAAAAAAAACCTCTAAATTAACTGTCCAGTCATGGGTTTGATCTCACCATGTTTCAGTAATGCCTATGATATCATAATGCTCTCTTGTAGCTATTATTTCAAGCTCACACATTTTATCTGCCAGGCGTTTTGCATACAATTAAGGTTTTATTCAACCTGTACTATTATCTTAACTGCTCCTGCCTTTCTTCGCCAATTGGATTTCGTCTTTCAAACTTTTCTAGTAGCATCTGTATTTAAAGCTGCAGTTCAAAAAATATTCTATATGTGTATTTTTTGATGTACTATGAAAAAATACTTGTAAATGTTTTAATGTATTCTAATGTAACAAGCATTTTTGTTTCTATAGCAACCATTTACAAAGTCACATCCCCTTCTTCTGAGATAGGCTCTGGCGCACCCCTATTGCCCTCTCTCTAGCAGTGCACCAATTGTATCTAGTGCCTGCCTGGTCACATGATCTTCCACACAGAACTTTGCATCTTGGGTAATCTTTATACAGTGATATAAATAACCTCCAAGCTGAATCTTCAGCCATCGATTACAGGAGAACGGATCGATCGGTAACTTAGCTAATCACTTGTCTGTGTGCAGATTGTATTTATGCACATATTGAATGGAAATGTATTTGTTTTTAAATGGCAACTTAAACTACAGCTTTAAGGAATGGCCTCTCTTCTGGTCACCTCCGCTATTAAGGAACTTACTGCTGCGGCCGAGTTTATTTGAGCATTTGCCCGTTCTCGGCCGCAGCAGTTACCTGGCGCGCGCCGGAGGGTGCCGGGCGCACGCCGAAGCAGCGGAGGAGAGGCCCGCCGATCGCGGCTTCCCCCTCTCCTCTCCGGGTCCGCCGGGTCCCCCGGAACCCCCTGCCGCCGTCCCCCACATCGCGGGACACCAGGGCTCCCTCGGGGAGCCCTGGATGTGCGTGCAGGGGGCGCAGGCACCCGATGACGCGTGACCGCCGAGGGGCTGCCACTTGCAAGCCGGGAAATCTCCCGGCTTGCGGTACTGGCCACACTGCAATAAAGTGTGTCGCCAGTGTAAGTTATCTAAATCCCCGGGACCAGATGGGTTTACTAATAAATATTATAAAACTTTCAGAGAATTACTAACAAGTGACTTTCTTATCAGAATCCATTCAGGCCACTATTGTCACAATTCCAAAAGAGGTTAAGACCAATTTTTGTCAGATTTCTTTAATCAATGCAGATACAAAATTATGTACTAACGAAAACAAGAAGGAGCACAACGAAGGGACTGGTAAGTATAAAAGTAGTTTATCTAGAGAAGAAGCAAAATATTAAAAACTCAAATCAAGTAAAAGATACATCGGCACACCCGTTGTAAACATCACAACAATACGCACTGCCTGGCTGGTAGTGTTCCGACCTCGTCACATGAAAAGTCCCGCAGGGAGCACAGAAGCTGAGTGAGACACCAGCTCCTAGCAGGACAGCTGATCGGCAGCCAAATGAAGACACCTGTGTTGACGTCGCAGTGGGAAGATGAGAGCCTCTACGCGTTTCATGTCATACGCTTCGTCAGGGGGCAGACTCATAAAGCCAATCAGGCAGCCATTTAAAGGCTACCAAAGTGTTAACACCTAGTGCAAGGTAACAAATTAACAATTGAACAAGTGAAAACATTAACACTGGTTCCAAAAATATGAATACATCAAACATATAATTAAAAAAAAACTAACAATTAAAAAACAACAAACAAAACAGCATCAAGAATTAGAAAACAACAACAGCAATACTGGATATAAAAAATGCACATATTATTTGAGAAAGGGACCTAGCTCGGCCATTTCATTCAAACCCAGGGGGTTTTACCTCTGAAAAGTACAAATCCAAAATCGATCCCTTTGTTGTAATGTAATGTGACGATTGCCACATCTAGGGTCTTTCAAAATAAATTCCAGACCCCTAAAGTGTAATCCATGAGGATTCCCTGCATGCTTATTAACAAAGTGTTGTACTAGTACATGTAGTTTTCTACCCTGATTAGTATGACAGGTGGCATTCTTAATACCATTAACATGTTCGCCCATGCGGGTTTTTAGGGCTTTTCTAGTTTTCCCAATATATTGTAAATATGAGCTGTTGATGACATAAACGACAAAGCTAGATCGACAATTAATGAAGCTAGAAATGTTGAATTCTTTACATATATTTACATATAACACAATTCCCACATGTAAAATTACCCCAAAATTTGGCTAACCATCTAACCACGATTCTCCCTCAACTAATTCACCCAGTCCAAAGAGGATTCATACCAACTACGGCAGACAAGCATCAGATAATACTAGAAGGAACATTGATTTTATATATTATGCGTGTTATCATAACATTCCATCATTTCTTTTTTCACAAGATGCTGAAAAAGCTTTGACCTGTTAAATTTGACATACATGTTCTTGGTCTTGAAGGCCTTTTGTCTGGGTGATACGTTCATTAAAGCAGTATCAGCGGTGTATATATAAACCCTACAGCCAAAATTAACGTGGTGGGTTTTCTTTCTGATCCTTTCTCCTTATCCAGTGGGACGAGACAGAGATGTCCACTCTCCCGTATGCTCTTTGCTTTGGCAATGGAACCTCTTGAAATGAGCATCAGAAATAGCGCTGACATTTCTGGAATTACAGTAGGATCCGTAGATTACAAAATTAGCCTATTTGCAGATCATTTTCTTCTCACTATCACCAACCCCCTAATTTCCCTACCGAATTAGGAAAACCTCTTTAAAAAAAATTGGCCCTCCCAGGATCCAAGATGGCTGCCCTCAGCATGCGTGAGTGAGTGAGGGAGCATAGGGGAGATGTGGCAGGAAATGGACGTGCCAACTGCCTAGATGAGTTACTTTGACCACACGGGAGCCACTATATGAGCAAACAAAATAACTATATAGCCATACACTAGCTGCATTAACCAAAACTGCCCTAAAACATAATAGGAGTGCAAGGCAGCAATAGAACTGTAGACAATAACCACTACAAAAAAAATATCTGCAGCAGCTGAAAGTACACTCCAGATGTTCCGACGGCCGGAGACAGGGCCAAAGCACATGGGCACAGCGGGCTCGCAAGCACCAACCTGCTCTGCGCAAGGCTCGCCTGGGCAGGGAAAATAATTCATAATGGCTGAAGGCCAGGTAGAATATGCTACAAAAGCAGACCTGACAAATTTAGCAACTAAAGAAGGCATGTTAAAAGACATAAAAAAAATAAATAAAAGCTGTTAACAGACATAATGCTAATGTTTAAAACCTAACTGTCTGAGATTAAAAAAGATATTACTACTCTAGGAGACAGAGTAGATGAGCTGGAGAAAGAAGCTGGTAGAGGCTCAACAGAACAGGAGTATTTAATCCATAAAGTGCAGGAACAGGGAAAGACTGTATAAAATATGCTCCTGTATATAGAAGATCTGGATAATAGAGGGAGACACTCTAACATAAGAATCAGGGTATACCTGAAACTGTAGAATCCCAAGAGTTGGTCTCATACCTGCAAAAGTTATTCTCCCATGTGACTGATGAATCGCAGGAACGGATCTGGAAGATGGACAGGGCACACAGAGCTCTTAGACCCAGACCATCAGATCCCGCAAGAGACACTGTCATAAAAATGCAAGACTTTATGAACAAGGAGGTAATTATGCAGAAGGCCAGAAGCATTCATAATCTAGAGTATGAGGGGGCCAAGATCCAGCTGTATAATGACCTCTCCACGTTAACCCTGCAGCACCGTAGAGAAATGAAGGAAATTACCGTGCACCTTCAAAGAGCCAACATGAGATACAAATGGGGATTCCCTACCAAACTGATTGTCATACAACAAGGGAAAGTGTCACGCCTGAATGCCCGCAGACCTGGCTAGACCCCAGTACTGAGGTGGGAATGGAATGATACCACACACCCACAGCAGTGGGAGCAAGCCCGGAGTGTGGTATGGCGTTGCTGGGCCTGTTGGAAGAGTTGTTAGTTATACTTGCAATGCTTGGGGTTGTCCATAAGAGTAGTCGTGCCCGTGTGCCAATGTCTAGGAGTCCAGAGGTTAGAATCGTCAGAGTATAAGCCAGGTACTAGGAAGCCAAAAGTAAGCGAAGTAGTATGCGTAGCAGGGTTCAAGGGATACCAGAGAGCAGAGTAGTCCAGGACAAGCAGGGGTCAAAGCCAGGGAAATCCAAGATAACACAGGAGCAGGAAACAACAGGAACACAGAGGGAGCACAGCATAGGTCAGGTACACACAGGGAAACAGGAACTATGCAGAGAGAGGAAGAAGTGGACAGACACGGGTTATAAAGGAGGCATACCAATAGGAGAGAGGGGACGAGTAGAGAGAGAAATGGGAGATGACAGGGATAAGACAGGGAGAGAAAAGGAGGAGACAGAAGGGGCAGTCAGAGGAATGGCCTGGAGGGCTTGGTAGGCGGAGACATGGGGAACAGGATAAGAAGAGCATATAAGCTGGGGATCCGCACGCACAGGTTGCAACACAGAGAGGGACCGCACGGAGCAAGGGAAGGACGCAGGAGGAGCACGAAGCCCCGAGAAGGGGAACGCGCACGTGACCTGCGACCGCAAGACGGCATGCAGAGGCAGGGAGGAGGGAGCAGGTGGATCAGGGAGACCAGCAGAGGAGCGTGTGCGCGTGCCCATCGTGGGCTGAGGAAGCGCATGCACCGGTCGCGGGCACCACGGAGGGAGGAGGCAACGGGACGGATGCCACCACGGGGGAAGGTAATGCGGGCACCGCGGGAGAGAGGGAGCGTGGAAGATCATAGGAGGGACTGAGGGACTGAGGGACCGCGTGGGTATGCGAGACCTGCGGGGAACGCGCTGTGGCAAGGGGAGAGAGGTGGAAGGCAAAGGAGAGGAGTGGGAAGGAATAGAAGGGGCAACAGGAGATGGGAGAGAGGGACAAGGAGGAGAAGGAATCTCCTGAGTTGTCACAGTATCCTCCCCTTGAGGATCAATCTCCGAGTGATCCAACCACGGCTTGAGGGGAAATTTCTGATGAAGAAGAGAAAGTAGCCTTGGGGCGTGGATGTGATGTGCCGGTACCCAGGAACGTTCCTCAGGACCGTAGCCCTTCCAGTGTAGCAAAAACTGCAGTCTATTTTTAGACAGACGAGAGTCGATGAGAGACTGTATTTCGTACTCCTGTTGACCCAGGGTGGACACTGGATTGGGTCTCCGAGAGGGGTCCGGGAAATGGGGACTGGGAACGAATTCTTTAAGGAGGGAAACATGGAACACGGACGGAATCTTCATTTTGGGAGGAAGACCGAGACGATAGGCTACAGGATTCACCTTCTCTAGGATTTTGAATGGTTCCAAGAATCTAGGGGACAATTTGGGTGAAGGAGTTTTGAGCCTAATATTTTTACAAGAAAGCCACACCAGATCACCAGGTTTGAAGGAAGGACCCCTTTGACGGTGGCAATCTGCCTTGGTTTTTTGTTTGGCAACCGCAGATTTTAAAGACTTGAGGATTTTTTTCCAGGATTCTTGTAAGTTGGTGATATGAGAGTCGGCTGCAGGAACACCAGAAGGAGAAGGTGAGAGAAGGAGACTACTGGGGTGGAAGCCACAGTTGATAAAGAAAGGAGACTCCTGAGTAGACTCATTCCTCAAGGAATTTATGGCGAATTCGGCTCATGGTAAAAGATCCACCCAGTTATCTTGTGAGTCCGAAATGAAGCATCTTAGATACTGTTCAAGAGTTTGGTTCATCCTTTCAGTTTGACTGTTGGTTTGTGGATGGTATCCAGAGGAAAACAAGAGAGAGATACCCAATCTTTGGGAGAAGGCCCGCCAGAATTTTGAGATGAACTGAGACCCCCGATTTGAGACAATAGAAATGGGGACGCCATGCAACCTGAAGATCTCTTTGGAGAAGACGTCTGCCAAGGTGGCAGAGTTGGGAAGACCCTTGAGGGGAACAAAGTGTGCCTGCTTCGAAAACCTGTCAACCACGACCAAAATAGTGTTCATCCCTTTGGAAACAGGCAGCTCAACAATAAAGTCCATCGAAATGTGTTTCCAGGGTTGTTCAGGGATGGGAAGTGGTAGAAGAAGTCCAGAAGGTTTATGATGGAGGGTTTTACTCTGGGCACATACAGGACAGGCGGAGGTAAATTCAAGAATGTCTTGATTCATCTTAGGCCACCAAAAAGTCCGTTTAATGAGATCTGCCGTCCTTTTGAAGCCTGGATGACCAACTGCTCTAGAGGAATGACCCCACAGTAACACTTTATGCCGAAAACGTGGAGTAGCGTAGAGACGTCCTTCTGGTACCCTGAACCTGCTGGGAATATGCGCTTGTGCCTTGTTGATCTCATCCAACACATCGAAGTTGTTAGCAGAAATTATGCACTTGGCCGGGAGAATAGGTTCCGAGATTTCTTTAGCTTCAGTCTCAGAGGCAAACTGACGAGAAAGGGCATCCGCTTTAACATTTTTGGTCCCAGGAATATACGAGATGGTGTAGTTGAAGCGGGAAAAGAAGAGTGACCAGCGAGCTTGGCGGGAGCCTGGCGACGAGCCCCTCAATATAT
>WSYH01011906.1:0-19866 GCA_036426205.1 Ascaphus truei | reverse complement strand
ATCTCTCTGTGTGTTATTATATCTCTCTGCGTGTTATTATATCTCTCCGTGTTATTATACAGTATCTCTCTGTGTGTTATTATATCTCTCTGCGTGTTATTATATCTCTCCGTGTTATTATACAGTATCTCTCTGTGTGTTATTATATCTCTCTGCGTGTTATTATATCTCTCTGTGTGTTATTATATCTCTCTGCGTGTTATTATATCTCTCTGCGTGTTATTATATCTCTCTGCGTGTTATTATATCTCGCTTCATGTTATTATATCTCTCTGCGTGTTATTATAATTCTCTATAATTCTTTACTTGCCCCTGTGGCAGTGAAAGGGGTAATTCTGTGGGAAATATTTGCCCCCTGACTCCGCGGGGACATTTCCTGACATCAGTTTGTTGTCTTCTTGTCTAGTGAAGAAGATCAGATGTTGGAGACCAAGAGAGAGGAGAATGAGCAGGGAAATGACATGAAGAGACTGGCAGGTCTCCTGGAAGAAGTACGATCTCTTCTCACACGGGAGACGCAGCGACATCATCCAAGGGCGAATTTGGTTAAACGTGATAGTGATTTGGAGTGATTTGGAGACCAGAGATAGCCCTTCACGTGATGATGATTATCGTTTGTTGTTGGGGCGTTAATAAATTGTGCTCCTTACACGTGAGCTTTGCAATGTCCTGTAACACTGCGCTCTCTGTATAAGGACAATGTAAGTGTCACGCTGCTTTTATGGGGGTCCCTAAATCTCCTGATTTCCTGCTTTCTCCATGAAATAATAATGATAGAAATGAGAGATCACTGTTACAATGAGACAGACTGTAACATGAAGATAAAAGGGTCTCCCTCACTAATCCACGCCAGAGATTTAGCACACGCTAGTGTCACTGACGTGACTGGTACTAACGTGCACTAATGTGAGTGTGTGCTTTAGTGAGTGAGACTCAGCATGTGTCACACACACACATGAGAAGAACATGCTACTAATAACCGTGCGTGTGCTGACAGTATACCTAATATCTGTGTCTGTGTCACACTGTCAGTGCTGAGAAGGGTTTCTTCCTCTGTCTGTAACCGTATAATCACAAAGATCATTTGTACGCTGCTTTTCCCTTCTACTTTGCAATAAAACAGCATTTCAGCATCAGTTTGTGTATTCTCCTACACACACATACACACACACACACACACGCACACACCTTTATCCCAACAGTGACAGTACTACTTCAGTAACAGTACACACACAATAATGCACATACACACTGGTACCCCCACATTCTCTACACATTCACTACACAGACACACACACACACACACACACACACACACACACACACATACCCACTGCTCTGTGTGTACGCATAAACATGCTATGTGTGTTACACATACACAATGCCCTCTGACAGTGGTTAACAGATACACACGCACCCTATGCGTTTGTTACAGAATACACACTCGTCTGCGTGTTACACATACACACTGCATCTGATGTTAAATAACGTGTGTACAACTACTGCTACACACTGACTCTGCGGATTACACATACACATGCTATGCGTGGTAAACACACACACTGAGCCTGGTGTTACACCATACACACTGCTCTGCGTCTGTCAGACGATACACACTGCCCTCTGTGTGTTGACACCCCCAAAACACACTGATCTGCCGTGTACACAGACACACTGCCCTGCGGATGTACACAAAACACATGCTCTGGTGTTAGACATCACAGTGCTCTGTGTGTTACACATACACACTGCCCTATGAGTGTCATAGATACACACATACCTCTGTGTGTTACAACATACACACTGCTATGGTGTCATAGATACACACTGCTCTGTGGTTCCACATACACATGCCTCTGCGTGTTAACAACATACACACGCTCTGTGATGGTACACATCACACTGCTATGAGTGTTAGAGTCTTTTAAATACTGCTCTGTCTGGTTAACATACCCCTGCCCTGCGGGTTACACATACACACTGCTCTGTGGTTACACATACACATGCCTGCACGTGCTTACCATACACACTGCTATGTGTTAAACAATACACACTGTCTGTGTGGTACAGAACACATGCTCTGCGTGTTACACATACACACTGCTCTGTGTACACAGACACAATGTTATGCTTCGTGGTACACTACACACTGCTATGCCGTGTTAAACATACAGACTGCCTCGCGTGCTTACACATACACAAGCTATGCGTGTTACACATACACACTGCCTCTGCGTGTACACTTACACACTGCTCTGTGTGTTACAGATATATACTGCTCTGCGTGTTACACATACACTGCTCTGCATGTTAGATGTACATACTGCTCTGTGTGTTACACATACACAGACTCTGCATGTTACACATACACAGCTATTGCGGTGTACACAATATCACTGACCCTGCCGTGTAAAAATCCACTGCTCTGGGGTTACACATACACACTGCCCCTCTGCCGGTGTTCCACATACACACATGCTCTGGTGTTACACATACAACAGTGCTCTGCTGGTGTTACCCATACACACTGCTCTGCCGTGTCACACATAAACAACTGCTCTGTGTGTACAGATACATACTGCTCGAGTGTTACACATACACACTGCCTCTGCGTTGTTAGAGATTAAATACTGACTCTGTGTTTTTTTATTTTTTACATTATACACACTGACTCTGCCGTGTTACACACACACACGACTATGCGTTGTTACACATGACACAATGCTCTGTTGTTACACATACACACTGCTAGTGTGTTACAGATACATACTGATCTGCGTGTACACATACACTGCTCTGCATGTTTTAGAGTTACATTACTGATCTGTGTGTTACACATACACACGACTCTGATGTGTTAAACAGACACACTGATCTGCCGTGGTAACATCACATCCCTGACGTGTTACCACATACACAGCCCTCCTGCGTGTTACCATACACACATTGCACTCTGCCTGATGTTAAACATAAACACTGCTCTGGGTTACACATACACAATGCTCTGTGTGTTACACATACACACTGCTCTGCGTGGTTACACATACACACGCTCTGCGGTTGGGTACATCCATACACACTGCCTCTGACCCCGTGTACACATACACACTGCCTCTGGTTGTTACACATACACACTGCCCTGAGTGTTAAACATCCACACTCGTCTGGTGTTACAATACACACTGACCTCTGCCGTGTGACACATACACACTGCTCTGGTGTTACACATACACAATGCCCTGGTGTTACACATACACACTGACTCTGCGTGTTTGTTACACATTCAAAACTGCTATGCGTGTTACACATACACTCTGACCTTCTGCGTGTAAACATACACATGCTCATGCCTGTGTTACACTTACACACTGCTTGTGGCTTACAGATACATATGCTCTGCGTGTTCCATACACTGCTCTTGCATGTTAGACTTTAACATACTGACTCTGTGTGTTAAACATACACACGACTCGCCATGTTACACATACACACTGCCCCATGCGGGTTACATACACACTGCTCTGACGTGCTTACACATACACACTGCCGGCGTGTTACACATACACACTGCTCTGGTGTTCACATACACAGTGATCTGTGTGGTACACATACACACTGCTACTGCGCTGTCAAACATAAACATGCCCTCTGGGTTAAAGATACATACGCTCTGCGTGCTTACATACAATGCTCTGACGGGTTTAGAGCTTACATACTGATCTGTGTCTTACACATACACACTGACTCGCCCGTGTTACACACACACGACTATGCGTGTTTACACATACACAATGACTTACTGCGGTTACAATACACACTAGCTCTGGTGATTACACATACCAGTGCCTCATGTGATTACCCATACACAATGACTCTGGTGTACACATACACAATGCTCTGCTGGTTACAGATGAATATGCTCTGCGTGACACATACACATGCTCTGCCGTGGTTATGAGTTCACATACTGACTCTGTGGTCTTACACATACACAATGCTCTGGTGTTATACACCCACAAGACTATTCGTGTTACACATACACAATGCTCTGCGTGCTTACACATACACACTGCTGCTGCCTGTAGATTACAGTACATACTGCTCTGCGTGTTACACATACACGCTCTGAATGTTTAGAGTTACATATGCTCTGTGTGTTACAAATACACACGACTCTGCGTGTTACACATACACACTGTCTGGTGTTCCACATACACACTGCCCCTGCGTGTTACACTACACACTGCTCGGCGTGTTACACAACACACTGACTCTGTGCTGTTACCATACACACTGCTCGGTCGTTACACATACACAACCTATGCCGTGTGACACATACACACTGACCTCTGTGGGCTGTTACACATACACACTGCTCTGCGTGTTACACATACACACTGCACTCTGGTGTTACACATACACAATGCCTCTGCCGCGATTACACATTACAACTGCTTCTGCGTTGTTACACATACACACTGCCCTCTGGTTGTTAAACATACCACTGCTCTGCGTTGTACACATACACACTTGCCCTGCGTGTTACACATACACACTGCCTCTGCGGTTTTACACATACACATGCCTCTGCGTTGGTACACATACACAATGCACTCTGCCGTTACCCATACACACTGCTCGCGTGTTACACATACACACTGCTCTGCGTGAGTGTTACACATACACACTGCTCTGCAGTGATTACACATACACAATGCTCGCGTGTTACACCATACACATGCTCTGCCGTGTTACACATACACACTGCCTCTGCGCTGTTTACACATACACATGCCTCTGCTTGCTTACACATACACACTGCCTGAGTGAGTACACATACACACTGCCTCTGCCCGGTTGTACACATACACCACTGCTCTGCCGTGTTACACATACACCCTGCTTGGTGTTACACAGACACAATGCCTCGTGTGTTACAATACACACTGCTCTGCGTGTTACACATAAAAAATGCTCTGCGTGGTACACAGACACTCTGCTTGAGTTGTTACACATACACACTGCTCTGCCGTGGTACCACTTACACATGCTCGTGTGGTTCGAATACATACTGATCTGAGTGTACACATACACTGCTCGCATGTTAGATTTACATTACTGTCTGCTGTGTTGACACATACATTACGACTCTGCCATGTACAGCATACAACTGCCTGCCAGTGATTACACATACACACTGCGTTGCGGTTTACACCTACAAACGATTCTCGGCGTTTTCATCCCCGCCAGGAGGTTGAATTACACAACACACTGCTCTGCGTGTTACACATACACAGTTCCTCGTGTGTTACACCTCCATACACACTGCTCTGCGTCTGCTATGTCACAATACACACTGCCTCTGTGTGTTACAGATACATTACTGCATTTGCGTGTTACACATACACATTCTATGCGTTGTAGAGTTACATTACTGCTTGTTGTCTTACAAATAACACGGCTTGAGCTGTTACACACACACGAATATGCGGTTACACCTACACAAGGCTCTGCGTGTTACACATACACACTGCCCATGCCGTGCTTATCCTAAACACTGCTCCTGGTGTTGGTACACATACCAATGCCTACTGCGTGTCACATACACACTTTTCTCTGTGTTACACTACACAGTGCCTCTGTGAGTTCCACATACAACTGCTCTGCGATGTCACACATTACACACTGCTCTTGTGTTACAGGTACATATGCTCTGCAGGGTACACATACACACTGCTCGCGTGTACAACATACACACGCCTCTGCGTGTGACACATACACACTGCACGAGTTACACATACCAGGCTATGCATGTTACAAATATACACTGATCTGCCCATGTTTACACATACCACACTGACTCGCGGGTGACACATTACACATGCTCGCCTGTTACACATACACAATGCCTCTGCATGTTACACATACCCACTGACACGCCCGTGTTACACATACCACTGCTCGACATGATTACACATACATACTGCCTCTGCTGCTTTAAACATACACCACTGCTCTGCAGTTTACAAATACACAGCTACTGACCCGTGTTACAGTACACACTGCCTTGCGTGTTCATACACACATTGCTCTGAGGTGTACAGATACATTGACTACCTCTTTCACGCTTACTTTTTCTTATCTTCGACCCCCTGCGGGTTACCATACACACTTGATCTGATGTTACACACCACTGCCTCTGCGTGTTACACATACCACACTGCTCTGCGTTGCTTACACATACACACTGGTCGATGCGGTTACACAATACACATACTCTGCGTGCTTACAGATACACTGCTCTTGCGTAGTACCATACACACTGCTCTGCGTGTATACACATACACACTGCTCTGCTGTTGGTTACACATTTACACACTGCTCTGTGTGTTACACTACACACGGCCCTCTGTGTGTTTACACATACACACTACTCTGCGTGTTACAGATACACACTGCTCTGCCGGGGTTACAGATACACAATGCTCTGGTGCCTACACAACACAATGCCTTGCAGTGTTGTTACACCATTACACTGTGTTGTTACAAATACTGTACACACTGCTCTGCGTGTTACACATACACCACTGCTTCGCGTCGTTAACACACACACACTGCTTGAGTGGTCACAATTACACCTGATCTGCGTTTGGGTCATAGATACACCACTGCTCTGTGTGTTACACATACACACTGACCCTGCGTGTTTACAACATACCACTGCCTCTGTGTATAAATACACAGTGCCCCTCGGTGTGTTACACATACCACACTGCTCTTCTGCGTGTCACAATAAACATGCCCTCTGTTGTGTGTACAGGTACATACTGACTCTGCATGTGACACATACACACTGCTCGCGTGTTACACATACACACTGCTCGCGGTGGTACACATACCCATGCTGTGCGTGTGACACATACACACTGCATGCGGGTTACTACATACCCCCACACTGCTCTGCGTGTACAGTACACATGCTTGCATGCTTCATAACAACGCTCTGTGTGTTACACTCACACAATGACTGCGGTTTACACATACACATGCCTATGGTGTTACAACATACACACACGCTGCGTGTTACAGATACACATGCCCTCTGCCGTGTTACACAACACCCTGCTTTCTTGCTTGTTAACATATCACACTGCTATGGTGTTCCAACATACACACTGCCTATGTGTGCTTACACAATACACAATGCTCTGTGTGTTACACAAGAACACTGCTCCTGGTGTTAAACATACACACGACTCTGCGGTTACAGATACACACTGCACTCTGCGTGTTAAGATACACACTGTCTGCGTTGGTACACATACACACTGCTCAGCGGTTAACATTACACTGTGTGTTACAAATACTTACACAAATGACTCTGGTGTTACACATACACACTGCTCTGCGTGTTCACACACAACCGAACTCTGGGTGTTACACATACACACTATCTGCGTGCATAGTACACACTGACCAAGTGTGTTACACAAACACCAATGCCTTGCGTGTGTACACATACACACTAGCCCTGCGTGTGACCATACACACTGACTCTGGTGTTTATACATACACAGTAACACTCTATGGTGTTACACATACAAACTGCACTTGCGTGTCATAGGATACACACTGCTCTGATGTGTTACCAACATACACACTGCTCTGCCGTGTCTAGATTACACACTGCTCCTGTGTGTACAGCATACACACGCCTCATGCGGTTACACATACACCAATGCCCTCGTGTGGTACACATACACACTGCTCTCGAGGTTAGAGTTAAATACTGACCTCTGTTTGTACACATAACAATGCCCCTGCGGGAAACATACACACTGCTTGTGATGTTACACATACACACTGCTCTGACGTGTACACATACAAAATGCTCTGGTTTACACATACACACTGCTCTGTGTGTGACAGAATACACACTGAACTCTGGGTTACACATACACACTGAATCGGTGTTACACATACACAATGCACTCTGTGTGTTACACATACACAATGCTCTGCCGTTGTTACACATACCACACTGCCTCTGCTGACGGTTACACATACACTCTGACTCTGCGGCTTCACATACATCCTGCTCTGCGTGTTTACACAGCCACTGCTTGCGTGTTACAGGATATTATACTGCTCTGCTGCGTGTTAAACATACACGCTCTGCCATGTTAGATGTACATATGCCTCTGTGTGTGTTAAACATACACACGACTCATGCATGTACATACCACACTGCATGCGTGTTACACATTATACACTGACCTGCGTGTTACACATACACACTGCTCTGCGTGGTACACATACACACTGACTCTGCGTGGTGTTACACATACACACTGCTCTGGTGTTACACATACACAGTGCCTCTGTGTGTTACACATTACCATGCCTCTGAGTGGCACACATACACATGCTAGACTGTGTTACAGATACATACTGCTCTGCCCGTGTACACATACACACTGCTCTGGTGTTAGAGTTACATACTAGCTCTGTGTCTCTACACATACCACTGCTCTGCTGTTACCACACACACACGACTAGGCGTGTTACACTACACAATGCTCATGCGTGTTAACATACACACTGCTACTGTGTGCTTACTAAGATACATACTGCTTCGCGTGTTAACATACACTGCTCTGCCATGTTAGATAATACTGCCCCTTGTGCTGTACACATACACACGACTCTGCGTGTTACACATACACAATTCGCTACTGCGTGTACAATACACACTGCCATGAGCTGTACCAACACACTGCTCTGCCGTGTTACACTACACATGCTCTGTGTGTTTACACATACACATGCTCTGGTGGCTTACACTACACACTGCTCTGTGCTGTTACACATACACACTGCCCCCCTTGGTTTTACACATACACAATGCATATGCCGTGTTACACATACACACTGCTCTGCGGTTTACAAACACACGCTCTGCGATGTTCCACATACACACTGCCCTGCGTGTTACCAAACACACTTCCCTATCGTGTTACACATACACACTGCTCGCCGTGTTAACATACACACTGCCCTCTGGTGGTACACATACACATGCATCTGTGTGTTACACATACACCTGCTCTGCGTGTTACACATATATAAACAATGCTCGTGCTGTACACATACACTCTGCTTGCCGTGGTACACAACACAACTGCCCTGAGTGTTTACAATTACACCATGACTTGTGGGCTTACAGATACATACTGCCATCTCCCGCGTTGTTACACATACACTGCTCTGCATGTTAGATTTACATAGCTCGGGTGTTACACATACAAACCTGACTCCTCTGAGGTACCACATACACATGCCCTCGTGTTACACCTTACACACTGCCTTGCGTGGTACACAACACACTGCACTTGCCTTGTACACATAGCACAATGCTCTGTCTTCGTGTTACACATACACAGTGCTTGCTGTGTTACACATACACAATGCTCTGCGTGTGTCACACGAACACAATGCCTCTGTCGTGTTAACAGAAGATAACATACTGCTCTGGTGTTACACATACACACTGCTCTGAGTTTAGAGTTACAACTGCTATGTGTCTTACACATACACACTGCTCTGCCGTGTACACACACAGACTATGCGTGTTACACATCACAAGGCTCTGCGTGTTACACATACACAAATGCGCTGCGTGTTACACATACACAGTGCTCTGCTGTTACACCATACACATGCTATGCGGTCACACATACACACATGCTCTGTGTGTTTACAGATACATACTGCTCTTGCGTGTTACAATAAACACTGCTCTGCGTGGTAGAGTTACATACTGCTCGTGTCTACACATTACACACTTGCACTCTTTGCAGTGTTACAAAACACGACTATGCGTGTTTAACATACCAACGCCTCTGCGTGGTACACATACACAATGTCTGTGTGTTACAGATACATACTGCTCTGCGTGTTACACAACACTGCTCTGACATGTTAGAGTTACATACTGCTCTGGTGTTACAAATACACACACCCACCTCTGCCGTGTTACACAACACAATGCCTCAGCCGTTGTTTACACTTACACACTGCACGAGTGTTACACATACACACGGCTCTGCGCATGCTTACCACCATCACAGCTGCTCTGTGTGTTACACATACACACTGCTCTGGTGTCTACACATACACATGCTCTGGTGTTACACATACACACTGCTCTGACGTGTTACACATACACACTGCTATGCGGTACTACACTACACACGCTTGCGTGCTATACACATACACAATGCCCTGCCGTGTACAATTCCACACTGCTCTGCCCGTTTACACATACACACTGCTCTGCGGTTACACATACACAATGCCCTCTGGCGTGTGTTACACATACACAATGCTCTGTTGTGATGACACAGACACACATGCTCTGCGGTGACACATAAACAATGCTATGCGCGGTAGTTACAAATATACACCTGCTCTGCGTGTTACACAATACACACTGCTGCGTGTTACCGAAACACTGCTATGGGGGTTACAGATACTATGCTCTGCCGTGTTACAAATACACTGCTCTGCCCATGTTAGTAGATTTAATACTGCTCTGGTGGTTTAACATACATACGACTATGCATGTTAAACCGTACACACTGCCCTGACGTGTTGTTACACATACACACTGCTTGCCGTTGTTACACATACACACTGCTCTGCGGTTACAACATACACACTGCCTTCTGGTGTTCACATAAACAGTGCCTCTGTGTGTTACACATACACATGCCTCTGACGTTTTGTCACACATACACACTGCTCGGGATTGTTACAGAGAATTATGCCCTCGGAGTGTTACACAAAACATGCTCTGGTTGTTTAGAGTTACATACTGCCTCCTGATGTCTTACACATACACACTGCTCTGCGTGTTACAACACACGACTATGGTGTTACACAACACAAGGTCCTCTGCCGTGTTACACATACACACTGCCCTGCGTGTTATACTACACACTGCTCTTGCGATTGTTACACATACCACGGCTCTGCGTGTTAACATCCACACTGCTCTGGTGTTACACATAAACAGTGCTCTGTGGTTACACATTACACACTGCTCTGAGTGTCACACATACACACTGCTTGTGTGTTACAGCTAACATACTGCTCTGCCAATGGTACACATACACACTGCTCGACGGGTTCACCATACACACGGCTCTGCGTTGTGACACATACACACTGCACGCATGTTAACATACACACTGCCTATGCTGTTACACATACACTGCAGCTACTACAGTCGTTGTTACAATACACACTGCCTCGCCTTTTGTACATAAATGCTGCATGTTACACATCACACGCTCTGCAGGCTTACACATACAACGTGCACGCGTGGTAACAATACACACTGCTGATGTTACCACAAATACATATGCTCTGCATGTTACACCTACACAACTGCCTTGCATGTTACAAATACACTGCATCTGCGTTTGTTACCATGTCACCTCTGCGTGTCATCACACACACATTGTCTCTGTGTGTTACAGATGCTACATTGTCTGCGGGCGGTTCACCATACACACGACTTCTGCTTTGTTACACACACTGCTCTGCCGGTGTAAAATACACACTGACTCTGGCGTTGTACACATACCACTGGTCTAGGTTGTTACACATACACAATACTCTGTACGAACATGCTGGGTTACAGATGACACAATGCTCTGCGTGTTAACATACCACACATGTCTCGTGGATAACATACACATGACTTGTGGTTACCCTACACACTGCTCTGTGTGTTACACCTACACACTGATTCTGTGTGTTACACATACCACATAGTCTCTGGATTAACTCTGCGTGTTCAGATACACACTGCCTACTGCGTGTACAGATACAATGCTTGCAGTGCTACACATACACCTGCTCTGCGTGTTACACTATACACTGTGTGTTACAACATACTGTACACACTGCTCTTGTGTTACACTAACACTACTGCCTCTGGTTACACACAACACTGCTATTGGTGTTAGTTCACATACAATGCTCGGTGTTCATAGATACAACACTGCTCTGTGTGTATACAACACACACTGCCCTGCGTGTTACACATTACACGCTGCTTGGTGTATTACATACACAGTGTATGTGTGTACAACATCACACAGATGCGTTGCGTGGGTCACACCATACACATGCTCATGTGTGTTACGGTACAATATGTCTGCATGTTACACATACACACTCTCGGTAACATAGTCTACACTCATTGCCGGTGTTACACAATACACACTGCTGTGCGTGTGACACAAACATCAACTGCATGCGTGTTCACCAACATACACACTGCCTTCCGCGTTAAGAAATCTATGCCAGATACACACATGCTCTGTGTGTTCACTACAAACACCTCGCTCGCTGACGTTAAACCAATACCTACTGACTCTGCGTGTTACACATACACTCTGCGTGGACTGATGTCTTACCAAACACTGCGTTTACACATACACACTACTCATGCTGTGTACAGATACTCAGGCCTCTGTTTGTTCTACAATACCACTGCTCTGCCGGTTACACCATACACCATACGCCCTATGTGGTACACATTACACTATTGCACTCTAACGTGTTACAGGATACCACAGTGCTCATGCCGTGTTACCATACACACGTGCTTGCGTGTTGACACATACACTGTGTGTTACACATACTGTACACACTGCTATCTCGGTGTTACACAGTACACATGTTGCAGTGTTACACACACACACTGCTTCTGGGCGTACAAAACGACGCTCATGAGGTGTACCATACACACGTGCTCTGCTGCTGCTGTTAACATACACTGTGTGTTACAACATACGTACACACTGCTTCTCGGTTTACTTACACTGACTCGACTGCTACACATGACAACCCTCTGGTGTGACACTATACACACTGCTCTGAGTGTTACACATACACTCTGGTTAACATTCCTGTACACAGCTGCGTAGGTGTACACATAACACTGCTTCTGCGTGTTACACACACACATGACTGGTGTACACATACACATGCTCTAGCAGGTACACAGTACACATGCTCTGCATGTTACAAATACATGCTTGCGTGTTTACAGTACACATGCTGGACGTTGGTTCATACACACAATGCTCTGTGTGTTACAGATTGCTACCATTGCTCCCTGTGGTTACAAATACACACTGTGCTCTAGCGTTACACACACTGCTCTGCGATGTTACACTACACATCGCCTATGCCGTGTTTGTTACACTACACTACGGTTTACACATACACACTACTCTGCGTGTTACGATACACATCGTCGTGTAAACACCTCTGATGCGTGTACACATACCCACAATGTCTGCGGCTTTGTTACACTCACACCTTGGCCTCACTGCCTCGGGTAGTTACACATACCACGTCCTTACGTGTTTAAGATACACACTGCTCTGCGTTGTTACACATACACTGTGTGTTACACACGTAAACAGGTTGTTCAACACACTGCTCTGTTAGGCTTGGGTTACACAAACACACGGTTGCGTGTAATAGATACACTGCTCTGGTGCTTCACAACCATACACAATGCCTCTGCATGTTCCACACTACACACTGCCCTGCGTGTGTACAAATCACACTGCTCCACTGGCGTGTTACATATACACACTGCTCTGCGTGTTGTATCATACACACTGCCTCTGGTGATATACACATACACAGTGCTCTGGTGATCCCATGTAGGTTCACATACACCACTGCTCTGCAGTATCACTACACACTGGCTCTGCAATGTATACAAGCCGGCAAATACACTGCCCTCTGCGTGTACAGTACACATGATATGACGTGTGGTCTCACACACACTGCTCTGTGTGTTACAGATGTACATGCTCTGGGGTTAACATACATCCTCTGACACACTGCTCGTGTTCAACACTGGTCTTAACACACTGTTGCGGTGTACAAATTACACTGCGTGTTACACATAAACTACTCTGCGGGTTACGATAACTCTGCTCTCGTGCTGTTACAACATACACATGCTTGCGTTGTTACAGATACACACTGCTCTGCGGTTACAGATACACATGCTCTGACCGTTTGTACACATACAACTGTTACGTGGTTACGATACACATGCTCGCGTTTACACATAAACCACACTGCTCTGCGTGTTACACATACACTGTGTGTACAATACTGCTACACATGCTCTGGTGTTTACCATAACAACCTGCTCTGACGTTGTTACCACACAAACAACTGCTCTCTGAGTGTTTACAATTACACAGTGCTCTGGTGTTACACACGATCTGCGGTGTCATAGATACACACTGACTCTGTGTGTACACAGACACACTGCTCTGTGTGCATAGATACACACGACATCGGGCTGTTACAATACACATTGCTCTGCGTGCTACACTAACACTGACGCACTGCGTGTAACTACACACTGCTCGGCCGTGTTACACATACACACTGCTTGCGTGGTTTAGAGTACATACTGCTCTGCGTGTTACACACAACCCATACCAAGTGGTTGTTCTTTCTTAACACCACTGGACGAACAAAATATCCCGAACATGACAGAACATGTGTCCCCTTTATACCGACCCACAGATGGTACGGGCCATATTACTAAATGCGTGTATGAAAACAGAGACCTACTTCCGCCCTTGCCGAACCCCAAAACGGTACACCCATCAGCTGAACGAAGGGGCACTATGTCTTCCTGTGCTGGAAGGATTCTTATGGAATTGCATTGCAACTATACGTGTGACCCATATCCTCTCCTGGAATCACATTTCTCTCTCACCTTCCATACTGCTGACCTGCGCGCCTTCTCCTGTATTAGTAATCTGTGTGCTGCATCCCACCGCAGTGCCCAGTGATTAACCTCTGCAACCTCCTCCCAGAATCCCTATAGAGGAGCGAGTCATGTCAGCAGCATCCAGATCTCACACTATTCAGCCATAAGCTTGTTGTCCAAACCCTGTGTCATACGTCTCCCTGCTGCCACAAGCCGCGGGGTTATTTGGGCCCGAAAAAGAGGTAACACACAATGTTGCGGTAAACAAAAGTTAGATTTCCCACCTTCTTTATCACACGGGCAGTCAGTAAACTGTGCATTTGTTAGTTTCCAAAAATGTGACATGAAATGTTCTGCCCGAGAAAGTAATATTTACCAATAAAATAATGTGCTTACTTCTCACACAGAGTATGTGATTTTATAGTGACATTTCCCATCAGAATCTGTAGTATAACACTCACCTCACCCTCCATAGTAAACACAGACCCGGTGATATTCACAGGTGAATCATGTGAGCTTCAGCTCACCCCAACTGTAAGACACAATTATTTCTAATGTTTTATATAACTGTAATTTTTACTATCGTGATCTTTTTATGGTAATGTCTATAAATATTCTGCTGCCAATACAAACCCCAAACTACTATCCCTCAAGTGTATAAATAATAGATCTATACTGTAAATAACACGGATCCCTGGGCGGGCCCCACCCCCCAGATATGGTATGATCGTCCCGTGCTGAGGTATTATTACACACTGTGAATAACCGGTAACATTCTCTAACAGATTGAAAGATGCTTCTCTCCCAGAGACCTTGCTGCTCGCGGTCTTCCTGGGGATAATATCCATCGTCACATTGTGGAATCGGTAAACCAAATATGAAGACGTAAGAAAGGGTTTGTGGACCAGAAGGAAAGGAATAGAGATTTATTGGTGCTTGTGTAGTGATCAGTGAGGCTGTAGCCAGGGGATCTTCATGGGAAGTGTCTTGGATATTAAACTGTAACGATATCAACCTAGCCTGCATGCTTGCCAATAAAAGGCTGCCTTAAGTTGTATTATATCTCCATGAGTGTTATTATACGTGCCATTAATATCTGCTGCGCTGTATTAGAGTCTCTGTGTATAGTACTTTTTATTTTGATATACTCTAGATACGTCTGAAATTTCCAGATGAGTCCCCCTGAGGCAGCGGCCGCTGTAGACTAAGCCCCACCTTAATTGCCCAGTAATCAGTTGTAGTTCCCAAATTTTTATACCCTGGGTTGGATTCAGCATATTCTGTTTGACCCAGGACATCCTATAAACATCAGGTGAATCAGCGATGCCCTAATAAGAATAGGAGGAACCGAGATGGAAGTAACAGAGGCAGGGTATCAAGGTCCACTAGCCTGTAAGGAGGACACATTTTTACAGGGGCAAGATTCCCAGTGTTCGGGGGGGCCCTTGGGGGGCACCAGGGATCAAAATACACTCTAAAGAGAGAGTAGGTAGTTCACCTATCGCGAGGTTCTTTTAAAAGGAAGAAGTCCTTGGAAGGGTTCTGCAGAGTTTCGAGGCGTAGTTCCCTGATCTGTCCCTGGGCAAGGTCACAATAGGCTCTAATATGCGGTGAGTACTACAAGTCTCATAGTATGAGGGAATGGAGTACGTCTCCAGGTTACTAAAAACCTGTCCTGTTGCTGCTACAAGTTATATTGTAATTAAACTGGTAAAGTTCATGGCTGCCCTTTTTTTCTTTATATACATGTCTTGTCAAGAGCCTGATGAACCCTACAAGCATCCCTCAGAGGCTGCTGGTGTGTTATTATATCTTCGTGTGTTATTATATCTCTCTGTGTGTTAATTATATCTCTCTGCATGTTATTTATATCTCTGCAATGTTTATTATATCTCTTGGTGTGTTATTATATATCTTGCTGAGTGTTGATATATCTATCTGTGTGTTTATTATATCTCTTGAGTGTTTATATCTCTTTCGCATGTTATTATATCTCTGGTGTTGTGATTATATCTCTCGTGTTGTTATATCTCCTTGGTGATATATATATCTCGCATGTTAGTATGATCTCTCTGTGTGTTTTTAACTATGCGTTCTGATCGTGTTATTATATATTGCGGGTTATTATTATCTCTGTCCGTTTATTATATCTCTGCCTTGTATTTATCCTCTGCTATGACTTCTACCTTGTACGATATCTCTGCTTGTTATATACTGGTCTCAGCTTGTTATTATATCTCTCTGACGGAATTCGTTCTGTGTTATTAGTATCCTCGCGTGTTATTATATCTCTCTGTTGTTATATAATCATCTATGTGTGATACTCTCTGTAGTTATTACTTCTTCTGCGTGTTATTATCCCCTGTGTGTTATTATAGTCCTCTGGTTGTGTTTTATATTGCTGAGTGTGGTATTATATCCTCTGCGTGGTTGTTATTATCTCTCTGTTGTGTTATTACTATCTCTTGCTTGTTATTATATCTCGCTCGGGTTTTATCCTCTGTGTGTGTATTATATCTCTCTGACTGATGATTATTATATCTCTGCGTTGTTATGTATATCAGCTGCATTGTTATATAATATCTCAGCTTGTTATTATATACTCTCAGCTTGGTATTATATCTCTCCGCTTGTTATTATATCTCCTATGAATGTTATTGTTATCTCTCTTGTTTTATCTTGGTATTTTATATACTCGTGCCCGTGTTATTATATTCTCTCGTGTTATTATATCTGTCCGTTGTTATTATATCTCTATGTGTTTATTATCTCTTCTGCATGTATATATATCTAGCCGTGTTATTATATCTCTCTGTGTGTTAATTATTCTCCTGCTGTTATTATATCTGTCTGTGTATTATATCTCTGGTTGTTATATATCTCTCGTGTGTATCTTTCATGCGTGTTATATATCTCTCTGCGTCGTTATTAGATCTCTCTGCTTGTTATTATATCTACGGTGTTTATTATCTCTCTGTGTGTTATTTCTATTCTCTGTGTGTTATTATATCTCTGCTTTCTGATATCTCTGTTATTATTCTATCAGCTTGTTATTTATCTCTCTCAGATGCTTTCCTCTGTGTTGGTTATTACTATCATGTATATCTCCTCGCACTTGTTATTTATATATGCGTGTTATTATATCTCTTCTGACATGTTATTATACTCTCTTTGTGATCGTGATTCTATCTTTATTATGAACTCTCTGCTGTTATTATAATCTCTCTGCAGGTATTATATCTCTTTATATCTCTCTGTGTGTTATTATATCTCTTGCTTGTTATTATATCTCGCTGCATGATTATTATTATCTCGGTGTGTCGATTATATTCTTCTGTGTCGTTAGTCTAATCTCGGTGATTGATTGTATCTCTCTGATTGTATACTGATATCTCTGCTTGTATTGATCATCTCTAGCTTTGTTATTAATCTCTCAGCTTGTTATTATCTCACTCTGCGTGTGTATTATATCTTCTGCCCGGTGTTATATATGCTCTCTGCATTTTATGTATATATCTGCAGGTTATTGTATCATCTTCTGTCTTATTATATTATCTATGAATGTATTATTATCGATCTGTGCATGTTATGTGCGTATCTATCAGCTTGTGTTTATAGTTCTGGTGTTAGTATACTCGTCGTGTAATTATACCTCTGTGTGTTATTAATTTCTGCGTGTTGATTATATTTTGCGTGTTTTATATCTCTGCTTGTTATTTAGTATATACTTGCTTGTTATTATATATCCTCTGAATGTTTATATCTTCTGACACATGTTATTATATATCTCTGCGTGTTGTCTATATTTTGCTGTTTGTTTTGATATCTCGCCGGTTGATTATATCTCTCCATGCATTGTATCTCTCAGCTTGTTGTGTATATTTATGAGGGTTATTATACTCTGACTATGCCTATTGTAATCTATCAGCTGTGTTGTATATATTACGGAGTTGCTATTTATACACTCTGCCGTATTGGTTATTATCTACGTGATTCTGCGTGTTATATATCTCTGTATGTTATATATCTCTGACTGTATTATCTATGATATTATTATATCTGAATGTAGTGTATTCTCTCTGCATTTATTGTATCCTCAGCTGTTGTTATATTTCTGGTGTTATAATATCTCTGCGTGTAGTATATCTCTCGCTGTTATTATATCTTCTGAGGATTATTATATCTCTTGCGTGTTTTATATCTCTACTGGTTGTTATATTTCCTGCGTGTTTATTATCATCTCTGGCGTTGGTTCTATTTTTGCGTGTTATTATATCTCTGCCGTGTTATTATATCTCTGCGTGTTATATATCTGTGTTATTCTATCGCTCTGCATGTGATTATAGATCTCTGCTTGTAGTATTATATCTACCTGCTTGTATTATATCTCCCTGCGTTGTATTATCATCTCTTGCTTGTTTTATAAATCTCTGCTGCGTGTTATTATATCTACTGCTTGTTGTTATTTCTGGCTTGTTATATCTCAGCATGTCTTACATTTCTCAGCATGTTATAATTTCGTGCAATCTTTACTTTAGCCTCTCTGCGTGAAATCTCTCTATGCGGTCATATCTCTCTGCGTGTCATTCTCTATATGCTGTCATTATCTCTCTGCCGTTGTATTATGTCTCATCTGGCATGTCATCTCTCTCTCTGCGTGTCGTACATGTTCATGTAATCTGCTCTCATGCCCGTGTATATCTACTCTGCGTGTCATATCTCTCTTGCATAGGCGTTTGTATATACTCTCGGCGTGTAATCTCGGGGTCATATTCTCGGGTGTCATATCTTCGCGTGTGTGTACATATCTCGCACGTTTACCATGCTCTGCAATTCTTACTTGCCCTGTGCGCGAATGGGTTAAATCGGTGCGGAAATATTGCCCTGACTCCCAGGGGGACATTCCTGACATCAGTTGTTGTCTTATCTCTAGTGAAGAAGATCAGATGTTGGAGACCAAGAGAGAGGAGATGAGCAGGAAATCGCATGAAGAGACTGGCAGGTCTCCTGGAAGAAGTGCCGATCTCTTCTCAAACGCG